>OY720107.1:39175246-39389755 GCA_963082835.1 Leptogaster cylindrica
TTCCAACGTTTGCATACACCTACAACCAAAGTTATATAGGAATTCCATACAAACCCACCTTTGTTCATATAACTTTGGATAACTTTGGTTGTAGGTCTAAACAAACGTCGAAATGGCTAAACAATCATAAACAAACGAAAAGCATTCGATTTAACTATAGTTTATGATTGTTTAGCCATTTCCAACGTTTGCATACACCTACAACCAAAGTTATATAGGAATTCCATACAAACCCACCTTTGTTCATATAACTTTGGATAACTTTGGTTGTAGGTCTAAACAAACGTCGAAATGGCTAAACAATCATAAACAAACGAAAAGCATTCGATTTAACTATAGTTTATGATTGTTTAGCCATTTCCAACGTTTGCATACACCTACAACCAAAGTTATATAGGAATTCATACAAACCCACCTTTGTTCATATAACTTTGGATAACTTTGGTTGTAGGTCTAAACAAACGTCGAAATGGCTAAACAATCATAAACAAACGAAAAGCATTCGATTTAACTATAGTTTATGATTGTTTAGCCATTTCCAACGTTTGCATACACCTACAACCAAAGTTATATAGGAATTCCATACAAACCCACCTTTGTTCATATAACTTTGGATAACTTTGGTTGTAGGTCTAAACATACGTCGAAATGGCTAAACAATCATAAACAAACGAAAAGCATTCGATTTAACTATAGTTTATGGTTGTTTAGCCATTTCCAACGTTTGCATACACCTACAACCAAACTTATATAGGAATTCCATACAAACCCACCTTTGTTCATATAACTTTGGATAACTTTGGTTGTAGGTCTAAACAAACGTCGAAATGGCTAAAACAATCATAAACAAACGAAAAGCATTCGATTTAACTATAGTTTATGATTGTTTAGCCATTTCCAACGTTTGCATACACCTACAACCAAAGTTATATAGGAATTCCATACAAACCCACCTTTGTTCATATAACTTTGGATAACTTTGGTTGTAGGTCTAAACAAACGACGAAATGGCAAAACAATCATAAACAAACGAAAAGCATTCGATTTAACTATAGTTTATGATTGTTTAGCCATTTCCAACGTTTGCATGCACCTACAACCAAAGTTATATAGGAATTCCATACAAACCCACCTTTGTTCATATAACTTTGGATAACTTTGGTTGTAGGTCTAAACAAACGTCGAAATGGCTAAACAATCATAAACAAACGAAAAGCATTCGATTTAACTATAGTTTATGATTGTTTAGCCATTTCCAACGTTTGCATACACCTACAACCAAAGTTATATAGGAATTCCATACAAACCCACCTTTGTTCATATTACTTTGGATAACTTTGGTTGTAGGTCTAAACAAACGTCGAAATGGCTAAACAATCATAAACAAACGAAAAGCATTCCGATTTAACTATAGTTTATGATTGTTTAGGCCATTTCAAACGTTTGCATACACCTACAACCAAAGTTATATAGGAATTCCATACAAACCCACCTTTGTTCATATAACTTTGGATAACTTTGGTTGTAGGTCTAAACAAACGTCGAAATGGCTAAACAATCATAAACAAACGAAAAGCATTCGATTTAACTATAGTTTATGATTGTTTAGCCATTTCCAACGTTTGCATACACCTACAACCAAAGTTATATAGGAATTCATACAAACCCACCTTTGTTCATATAACTTTGGATAACTTTGGTTGTAGGTCTAAACAAACGACGAAATGGCAAAACAATCATAAACAAACGAAAAGCATTCGATTTAACTATAGTTTATGATTGTTTAGCCATTTCCAACGTTTGCATGCACCTACAACCAAAGTTATATAGGAATTCCATACAAACCCACCTTTGTTCATATAACTTTGGATAACTTTGGTTGTAGGTCTATAAACAAACGTCGAAATGGCTAAACAATCATAAACAAACGAAAAGCATTCGATTTAACTATAGTTTATGATTGTTTAGCCATTTCCAACGTTTGCATACACCTACAACCAAAGTTATATAGGAATTCCATAACAAACCCACCTTTGTTCATATAACTTTGGATAACTTTGGTTGTAGGTCTAAACAAACGTCGAAATGGCTAAACAATCATAAACAAACGAAAAGCATTCGATTTAAATATATTTTATGATTGTTTAGCCATTTCCAACGTTTGCATACACCTACAACCAAAGTTATATAGGAATTCCATACAAACCCACCTTTGTTCATATAACTTTGATAACTTTGGTTGTAGGTCTAAACAAACGTCGAAATGGCTAAACAATCATAAACAAACGAAAAGCATTCGATTTAACTATAGTTTATGAGTGTTTAGCCATTTTTAACGTTTGCATACACCTACAACCAAAGTTATATAGGAATTCCATACAAACCCCCTTTGTTCATATAACTTTGGATAACTTTGGTTGTAGGTCTAAACAAACGTCGAAATGGCTAAACAATCATAAACAAACGAAAAGCATTCGATTTAACTATAGTTTATGATTGTTTAGCCATTTCCAACGTTTGCATGCACCTACAACCAAAGTTATATAGGAATTCCATACAAACCCACCTTTGTTCATATAACTTTGGATAACTTTGGTTGTAGGTCTAAACAAACGTCGAATGGCTAAACAATCATAAACAAACGAAAAGCATTTGATTTAACTATATTTTATGATTGTTTAGCCATTTCCAACGTTTGCATACACCTACAACCAAAGTTATATAGGAATTCCATACAAACCCACCTTTGTTCATATAACTTTGGATAACTTTGGTTGTAGGTCTAAACAAACGTCGAAATGGCTAAAACAATCATAAACAAACGAAAAGCATTCGATTTAACTATAGTTTATGATTGTTATAGCCATTTCCAACGTTTGCATACACCTACACCAAAGGTATATAGGAATTCCATACAAACCCACCTTTGTTCATATAACTTTGGATAACTTTGGTTGTAGGTCTAAACAACGACGAAATGGCAAAACAATCATAAACAAACGAAAAGCATTCGATTTAACTATAGTTTATGATTGTTTAGCCATTTCCAACGTTTGCATGCACCTACAACCAAAGTTATATAGGAATTCCATACAAAACCCACCTTTGTTCATATAACTTTGGATAACTTTGGTTGTAAGGTCTAAACAAACGTCCCGAAATGGCTAAACAATCATAAACAAACGAAAAGCATTCGATTTAACTATAGTTTATGATTGTTTAGCCATTTCCAACGTTTGCATACACCTACAACCAAAGTTATATAGGAATTCCATACAAACCCACCTTTGTTCATATAACTTTGGATAACTTTGGTTGTAGGTCTAAACAAACGTCGAAATGGCTAAACAATCATAAACAAACGAAAAGCATTCGATTTAACTATAGTTTATGATTGTTTAGCCATTTCCAACGTTTGCATGCACCTACAACCAAAGTTATATAGGAATTCCATACAAACCCACCTTTGTTCATATAACTTTGGATAACTTTGGTTGTAGGTCTAAACAAACGTCGGAAATGGCTAAACAATCATAAACAAACGAAAAGCATTTGATTTAACTATATTTTATGATTGTTTAGCCATTTCCAACGTTTGCATACACCTACAACCAAAGTTATATAGGAATTCCATACAAACCACCTTTGTTCATATAACTTTGGATAACTTTGGTTGTAGGTCTAAACAAACGTCGAAATGGCTAAACAATCATAAACAAACGAAAAGCATTCGATTTAACTATAGTTTATGATTGTTTAGCCATTTCAAACGTTTGCATACACCTACAACCAAAGTTATATAGGAATTCCATACAAACCCACCTTTGTTCATATAACTTTGGATAACTTTGGTTGTAGGTCTAAACAAACGTCGAAATGGCTAAACAATCATAAACAAACGAAAAGCATTCGATTTAACTATAGTTTATGATTGTTTAGCCATTTCCAACGTTTGCATACACCTGCAACCAAAGTTATATAGGAATTCCATACAAACCCACCTTTGTTCATATAACTTTGGATAACTTTGGTTGTAGGTCTAAACAAACGTCGAAATGGCTAAACAATCATAAACAAACGAAAAGCATTCGATTTAACTATAGTTTATGATTGTTTAGCCATTTCCAACGTTTGCATACACCTACAACCAAAGTTATATAGGAATTCCATACAAACCCACCTTTGTTCATATAACTTTGGATAACTTTGGTTGTAGGTCTAAACAAACGACGAAATGGCAAAACAATCATAAACAAACGAAAAGCATTCGATTTAACTATAGTTTATGATTGTTTAGCCATTTCCAACGTTTGCATGCACCTACAACCAAAGTTATATAGGAATTCCATACAAACCCACCTTTGTTCATATAACTTTGGATAACTTTGGTTGTAGGTCTAAACAAACGTCGAAATGGCTAAACAATCATAAACAAACGAAAAGCATTCGATTTAACTTAGTTTATGATTGTTTAGCCATTTCCAACGTTTGCATACACCTGCAACCAAAGTTATATAGGAATTCCATACAACCCACCTTTGTTCATATAACTTTGGATAACTTTGGTTGTAGGTCTAAACAAACGTCGAATGGCTAAACAATCATAAACAAACGAAAAGCATTCGATTTAACTATAGTTTATGATTGTTTAGCCATTTCCAACGTTTGCATACACCTACAACCAAAGTTATATAGGAATTCCATACAAACCCACCTTTGTTCATATAACTTTGGATAACTTTGGTTGTAGGTCTAAACAAACGACGAAATGGCAAAACAATCATAAACAAACGAAAAGCATTCGATTTAACTATAGTTTATGATTGTTTAGCCATTTCCAACGTTTGCATGCACCTACAACCAAAGTTATATAGGAATTCCATACAAACCCACCTTTGTTCATATAACTTTGGATAACTTTGGTTGTAGGTCTAAACAAACGTCGAAATGGCTAAACAATCATAAACAAACGAAAAATCATTCGTTTAACTATAGTTTATGATTGTTTAGCCATTTCCAACGTTTGCATACACCTACAACCAAAGTTATATAGGAATTCCATACAAACCCACCTTTGTTCATATAACTTTGGATAACTTTGGTTGTAGGTCTAAACAAACGTCGAAATGGCTAAACAATCAAAAACAAACGAAAAGCATTAGATTTAACTATAGTTTATGATTGTTTAGCCATTTCCAACGTTTGCATACACCTACAACCAAAGTTATATAGGAATTCCATACACACCAACCTTTGGTCCTGTAACTTTGGTTGTAGATCTAAACAAACGTCGAAATGGCTAAACAATCATAAACAAACGAAAAGCATTCGATTTAACTATAGTTTATGATTGTTTAGCCATTTCCAACGTTTGCATACACCTACAACCAAAGTTATATAGGAATTCCATACAAACCCACCTTTGTTCATATAACTTTGGATAACTTTGGTTGTAGGTCTAAACAAACGACGAAATGGCTCAACAATCATAAACAAACGAAAAGCATTCGATTTAACTATAGTTTATGATTGTTTAGCCATTTCCAACGTTTGCATACACCTACAACCAAAGTTATATAGGAATTCCATACAAACCCACCTTTGTTCATATAACTTTGGATAACTTTGGTTGTAGGTCTAAACAAACGTCGAAATGGCTAAACAATCATAAACAAACAAAAAGTTGACCGTATTGAAAAAGATTAAAGACGCGCAAACATAATGCTGGCGCATTGTGAATAAATAAGTATTCATTCTTTAATATTCTGATTTGTGCATTGTTCCATTCTGTCAAAGATAGACATCCAAAAGAGGTATCCCAACGATTGTTACGAAATAGAAAATAAAAGGGAACAAATTCGGATTTTGTCGGCAAAATTTACCCGGGAATTTAACAACATAACAAACAAGTATAGAAAATCGAATTCCACGTTAATATCGAAACGAAATTTCCTAAAAGTTGAATAATTTTGACATTATAAGTAGTATTACTTACTTAAAAAGCAAAAAACTCAAAATTCAAATATATACGTTGGCCGTTAATATGAATTTTTGTGTTGTTAACCCTGATTGTCAATTTTTAGCACATTTTCTGTTTTTTAGTACACCATTTAGAACAAAAGTTTGTATTGGATTTAAGAATTGTCAAAGTGTTAAGGACAGTGTTTTCTGAGGCTGTGGCTTTGTGGTGTCTGGAAAAGGTCATTAAAATCGTGTCATATAGTAGAACTGATAGAGGCTAGTTAGACTAAATCACGCAAATAAAGCGTTGACCATGATCCAAAGTTATATTTAAGAAATTCACCTCGCCAGAGAGGAGATCTAATGAAAAATTTCAGTGCAAAAGGTAAGAAAATTCTTTGATTATTCCTAAATTTGAAGAGCATTCAGAAGAATACCATTTCATGAATGTTTTCGAATTCAGTGATATAAAATAAAAAAGAACTTCGCACAATGCCGAGCACGATTCTATTGGCGACAAATAACGAAGGTCGGGTGTATGCCCTCTCCACCTCCTCCTCAGCGTGGCGAGAGTTCCATTATCTAGGATTAGAGTTCAAGAAAGTATCATCAGTGCCGCATTACTTGTGGGCAATCGGAGGCGATAGACAAGTCTATCTGCATGTCCATGGAATGGATGTTCCTATTCGCGTCCGAGAAGTGTCCTATGAGAACGAACGGTGGCTTCCCATTGAGGGATTTTCGAGCAGACTTTTACCCACTGACCGATATCACTTTTCTAATATCGATGGCACTGTGGACCGAGCTATTGATCGGATTCGACTGCCCTCGATGGCGTGGCAATGGGAGGGCGATTGGCATCTGGAGCTCACGTTGGATGGGCAACCGCTAGACCACGATGGTTGGTCCTATGCTCTGGACTTCCCTTCGTCAACTTATCAGCCAAAGAAGGCATGGAACACGTATGTGAGGAGAAGAAAATGGGTAAATATATCCCTACGTTCTTTCCGAAATTATTATATAACATCTTAAGCTGTTTGCAGGTGCGTTTTCGACGGTATAGTGCTCTGAATTCATGGTGCGCTGTAGCGCCACTACACAAAGATCCCACGCAAGAGCCATTTATGGATGTCGCAATTGGAGGAATCAACATTCCGGCCGCGCCTTCTGGAACTCTGGTTGTATGGGCCATTACAGCACACGGAAGGGTATCATTAACAGATAATCTTAGTAAACACTAAGCAACAATTCCGTTTTGTAGGTAATGTTTCGCACAGGTGTGAGCACGACATCTCCAGAGGGTCTCCGATGGACGTCGATTTCTACACCATCAGGTTGTGAGGTGGCACAAATTAGCGTAGGAACGACAGGGCTTGTGTGGGCAGTGCTCTTTAATGGACGGGCTATTGTCCGTTCAGGGGTAGTTCGGGATTGTCTGATTGGAGAAAGCTGGCTTGAAGTGAAGCCTCCTGGATCAGGGCTGAAAATCACACAAGTGTCTGTGGGCACAGATTCCGTGTGGTGTGTGACGAATGATAATCACGTTTGGTTCCGTCGAGGCGTGCGGGGTGAAGCAGCTGGAATCAGTGAAGATGCTGCTATAGGCAGTGGCTGGGTGGAGATGGTCGGAAACATTTCAATGGTGTCAGTAACGATGAACGATCAAGTGTTCGCTGTCGGTTCCGAGGATCGCGCTCTTTACTTTCGCTCCGGTGTTTCCACCTCAGATCCTACAGGAAAGAAGTGGCGTTTGTTGCAATGCCCAATGCAACTGAGTCGAACATCCAGCACAATTAGTTTAGTATCGAGAAAAAGCGGAAGTTCATCGCCAGGATCGAAGCATCGCAGCATCAGTAGTCTCTTCAAGGAGAGGGCACGCGTTGAGACTCCAGCTCTGATTAATAACACAGATGAGACATCACACAGTGCCCCATCAACTCATCATGTTCGTCATAAACCGGAAGCGTGGAAGAAATCAATTGATTCCCCGCCGAATGTTGGCAGCTTGAATGAAAACCGAAGGAATCCCTTGATAACCAATGAGCATGCATCTTCGAGCGCTCCAGCAGCGGAAATTCAAGAAATTTCAGCAAAACACTTCGAAATCCAATTGAAAAATCCTCGAGCTTGGTCTCCTGTCCGGAGTGTGGGATCAGTGGTGGGAATCGAAGCTCATCCGGAATCCGATTCCACTGTCTTCGATGCTGATTGTTCTCGAGATTCTGGTGCATTTGGCGATGATGACGAACCCGGCGAGTCCCAGTACTGGGCTGAATGTGATGTGATCTGGACTGGTTGTTCCGCGGGGGCAACTTTCATCGATCCCCAGCAACTTCCCAGTTGGTTCAGCGACACCTGGCAGAATGAGAACACTGTCGAGTTGACACAAAACTGGAGGTTAAGCGTCGTCGAGAAGTTAAAAAAGAGACAAGAATGCTGGGCCCAAGTTGATTTAGAGAAATACGAAAAGGCAGTGGAGATGTCTTCGTGGGTGAAGTCGGGGGAGGCTAGAGCTCAGAAACCCGGCGGAGTATTTGAGGATTGTCTGATAGAATTGGAGTGGGTAACTTCATCCGGGCCAGGACTGGATTCTGGAACTTTTACGGTGCTAAATCCTGATGGGGTGACTACAAAAATGCAATTAACCCTGTCGGAAATTACTTGTGTTCAATGCTGCAGTGAGCCGGGAAGTCCTCGAATCGCCCTTCATGCTCCCCGCCTTCCATTGGGTTGCACTCCGCTCAAATTGCAATTCTCTGGGGATTCAGAAATGGAAGAATGGCTTTCTCATTTAACATCGGTTTGCTGCCAAATTAACGATGTTCAAGGACGACCGTACGAGAAATCCGTTTGGGTAACTACCAATTTGGGTGATGTATTCGTTTTCGATCCAACAAATACCAAAGCGTCCCAGTGGTCAGATGAGAAAGCTTGTTATATTGAGAAGATGGATGTGTGCGCCACAGAGACTCCTTACTATAATACTCTTTACAATGGGTAAATATAATAGAAATACTTCAGCACTGATTTCTGATTAATTTCATTTCACTTTTGCAGGATGCCTCCAGGCACTGAACTTGAAGTCACCGGTTGTGTGTACGATGACGCTGACCAAATCCGTTTCGATCTTCAATGCCATCCGAACATCAAAGTGCGACATAAAATTGATAAGCTGAGAATGATTGCCATGCACTTAAATCCCAGGTGAGCTGCCTCCTAAATCCTAATATTGTTTATTGCAAAATATAAAACACTCGTTGCTAGTTTATTATTTTTTGTGTTCTCTTCTATCTGGTTTTATTTGTTTATTTAATTTAAATTTTTGTCTATTGATTTCAGAATAAATCATCACAAATTTTGCTGTAAAAATATTTTTTTGTTATTACTTTTTTAACAGTTCCTCCTCCCTTTTTGGTCTTAACATTTCAACTGTCAGGAATTAGAATTCTAGTAATACTAATTATTCAAATTATTTTTCTGAAGAACGTATACTTCTTATACTTGATACATTTTTTAGGTTTAACGAAAAAATGATAGTGTTAAACACAATGGAGAATTCTGAGTGGTTAACTGAGCAGCAGCAAACTGAGATGGTCTTTGCCCAGGGAGCGGAATTCAGTCTCATAATTAGGTTGTCCAATTTCTGTAGCACAATAAATACCAGTAATCAATTTGTTATCATATAGTTCGGATGAAATGGGCTACCAAATCCAAGTGAATGAGAAAAAATTCTGCTCGTACAAGCACCGTCTGCATCCGGAGTCTGTGAACTGTTTGTACGTTAGCGGCAGAGTGAAGCTGTTTTCGATCACATACCGAAGCCCCACAGTTATAATTCCAGTGCGAGATATTTTCTGGCGACAAATTGGAGGGCATTTGCGAAGGGTGGAGTCGTGCAAAGCGGGCGTAACATGGGGCATTGGCTGTGATAATTCTGTTTGGATCTACACGGGCGGCTGGGGTGGTTCCTTCCTGAAAGGATTCGAGACAGGCACCGGAAAATTGCATTCCATGACTGATATTCACACCTACTACATCTACGAGAATCAGAGATGGAATCCCCTGAGCGGGTACACGACAACTGGACTGCCGACCGACAGGCACATGTGGAGCGACGTCACTGGGAAGGTGAAAAGGAGTAAGGAGCACACAAAACTACTGTCCATGCACTGGCAGTGGATATCAGAGTGGCTGGTGGACTTCCACACGCCCGGGGGAGTGGACCGGGATGGATGGCAGTATGCCGTGGACTTCCCGGCTTCCTATCACGCCACCAAACACTTTACAGACTACGTGCGCCGACGGCGATGGCATCGAAAGTGCAAGTTGTCCACAAGCGGACCATGGCAGGAATTGGGCAACTCAAAAATCCTTGATGTATCTCTGTATCCCGAAGATGATTCAATTGATGGACTTGTAATTGTTTGGGCAGTTGCCGTAAACGGTGACGTTCTGGTGCGCAAGGGTGTTTCCCCATCATGTCCCACTGGGACATGCTGGGATCATGTTGCAAACGAGCAACCTCTGATATCAATTAGTTGTGGTCCAGGAGGAAAAGTCTGGGCCATCGGGAAAAATGGAATGTCCTACTTTCGATGTGGCATAAGCATTGAGAATCCAATAGGCACTGCATGGCAACAAGTGGACTCTCCAACGAATACATCATTCCGGCAAATATCTGCAGGGAAACAAGGAATTTGGGCGATCGATTCCAATAATCGTCTTGCAGTTCGAAGAGAAATCACGAAAAGTATTTCAGAAGGAACGCACTGGCAGGTGCTCCCGCATATGCCTAATTATCCTCCGCACACGGATGACAATGTCGGATTTAAGTCGGTCTCGGTGGGCTCCGAAGTGTGGGCGGTTGCCCTCAATGGGGTGATTTGCAAACGTTGTGGCATCACAAAAGACAATCCAGCTGGTGTTGGATGGCATTTAGGAATTCCAGTGAGCTTTTAAAATATATTTTGTTTATTTAAGATTAATAAAATAAAATCATATTCTAGGGGCGATGGCAGTACGTGTGTGTGTCAGGATATGAGTAGAAGGACGCTCAAGAGCTTCGAATTTCGCATTATTCATCATTTACACATTTTGCATTGTAAACCTTTTATTCTTTTGTTGACTTGTTTTTATTTTATGATTATTCTAGGCTTATAGTAAAACGTATAATATAATTATTTATTTTCTTGCCAAAACGTCATAATTTGTTTCATTACCGAAGGGAGGATTGAATGTTTATTTCTATCTATAACATTTTTTTCAGAAGAAAACTGCTAACCACGACTAATTTCCGTCCTTTTGCCCATTGAAGTTAAAGATTCAGTAATAGTTACTCTAACTCAACCAGTCCGGAACATTTACAAAGACTCCGATTAAATTAGAATTCTTGATGCGCTTATAGTTACACAGATTTTCGCGGACCGTTTCTGTTAATCTTTATTCACAATTATTTCTGTAGTTACAGAAAAGGTACATTAAGAGGCAAATTTACCCAAAACGTGTAAAATAGGCCACTTTAGGACAAATTTTCTCCGTTATTATTTGGAGAATCTATATCAAACTTTTTTTTTAAAGATAAGACAAAGAGTTTTGTTTGGAATGAGCGGAGAACATTTTTTAAAAAGTATTTAGTCTCTTTTTTATGACCCTTAAAAGTAATGACTAACTCCAACTCTTGATCGGATTTAGTTCCAATTTCCTCGAAAACTATTTGACCAAATATAGTAAATTTTATTTCACGAGCTACATTAAAGGATTTTATTTGGAAAAAGCGGAGCACTTTTCTCATTTTCGATTTAGGAATTTTCCGAATGAGTTTGGTTTTTCCAAAAAATGTTCTTGAGTTTTTCATTCTCTTTTTCGTATTTTTCCATAAATGCTCCGAATGTTTGTCATACTGTTATGAATATTAAGGGATTGGTCACAGTCTCAGTAAAAATTTCTGATTATGTTTCATAGAAAATATTGGAAAAATTTATCAAAATGAAATTTCATGTTTGCCCTAATTTTCTTGAATTATCCTATGCAAAACGGGGACCACCACCAACTTTGCATTTTTCTTGTAAATTTTCGTTCAACGAGTTGAATGTAGGTGGCACGAATTGATTTTACGCAAGTGGCCTGAGTTTTTTCCAGCAGTCAGCACATGATTGTTTCGAGAATAGAGAATATAAAGAATTTGAATTCGCCAGAGTTTTTGATATAACAGGGAAATGGGACGCGGCGTGGATTACAAATCTAGTGTCGGCGTGGAAGCATCTGGGGGAATTCATGTTATTCAGACTTTCTTTTCGCTGGACGTGAAAGAGGAGATTCAAATAAAAGGAAGAACCGGACGCAAGGATAACGACGGATCATATGAGTTGATTCTTTGCAAGAAACACTTGATACAAGATGGATATATTCGATACGGTCAATCTTCGCCTTCTTACGAAAAACTGCACGAAATCAGAGAAGAGAAAATGAATGAGCAACGCTCAATGGACAAGCGAAATATTGCGCAAGCAGAAAAGGATCATGACGTCACAATGAAATACTTTAAATCATTCTTCAAATAAATTTCAGCTTGTTTCGCTCGAAGTTTTTTTTTTCTAAAAGATTGTTAGTTTTGATAAAAATATGAACATTTATTTCCATTTCATCTTTGTATTACAAATAATATTCTGCGCTGAATGTATGCCCCAAATAAATATAGTAATTTAAGTTTCTATAAGGGACGCCATGTTTTGAACAAATCATGCAAATTCTCAAAACTCTTAATTTAATGTTGCCACTAATAGTAATTTAAAATTTATGTAATACTTGTATAAGTTTCGGTCTTTATGTTTTCTTGTGAAATATATGTTTTCAATAAAGTGAAAGTGGCCATTATTACACAAAATTCACTGAATTTACTGACCTTTTTCTTTTTGTAATGTTTGTTAATGTGAAACGCCTTTGTTTGGAATCATTTGGGGCAAACTTAATGTAGGGTAATTTATCGCTAAGTCTACGGGACAAATTACACCAACTAACAACTAGTACGTAATCAAGCCCCTTTATGAGAGCGGCGAGTATCTCCATCGCTGAATTTTTCAAATAACACAGGTCTGCAGGGTTTGTAACCTGAGCGAAAAGTGTTTCGAAGGTAATTTTGGATGCTGAATGATGGCAGTCTGTTTATTTTTATTAGCTCTAGTTTTCGAGATAATAAATGTGCTAAATGTTTTACTAAGTAAAAGTAGAAACTGTTATAATTTTTGCGAGTATAACAAAAAAATATAGAACAGCTACATTTAACAAAGCTTAGTATTTTCCCACTCCGTATGAATAGCAGAAATTTTGCTAGATGAAGTGGAATGCGCTATTTATAGCAATAGCAGTTATATATATATAACATTTTAGAACTGAATTTTTCTTGTTATATCAAAACTATATACGTAACTTTTACTAAATGCTATATGTAACGTGTTTTGCTGTATAGTGTAAGCCCACCTTAAAATATAATTTTGAAGAGCATCTTCTGAAAGGTTTGATTTATTGAGCAGGATCAAACTACAGAAACTTCTATCACATGACGACAATAGTATGGCGATATTTGTCTATTTATCAACAAAGCCAAAACGAGACGGAAATCTGAAGAAATACAATTTTAATTTCAAACTCAAAGCAATAGAAAAATCCTAATTTTGTACATTCGCAATGCGTTCCACGTTCCACACTCATATCAGTCATTTGTCAGTGATTGTTTTGACATCGAGCACGTTTTGTCTTTTCCCCCCACCTGTTTTCTGTTTCTTTTCCCCTCCCAACCGGGAAATTTCATTTAAATCAATTAAACAACGTTAATTAAGGTAAAACGTTAGGCAAATCGTAAATTTCCCTACGTAAATTTCGAAAGCCACCTGAAAAACCAGATTTCGACCGGATTCGAGAAATTTTTATTAAATACGAGAAGCGTGAACCTACCTTGTTGTCTCTCTGCTAACTTTTGCAAAAACATGTTTTTCATGCGTATATTGAATGGGGAAGATTATAATTTTTAGGGATTTCACTTCTTTACTACCTGCAGTCCCACCTAATTCCATTTCAAGTATTTTCAGTAGTTTTTTAGAAAAATCTCAGTTGAGATTCCCACGGAAAAATTGGCTTCTCAACGAGAAGCCCCGGGCAAATCTGTCAGATTTCACACTTTCCCCTTTTTCGGGACATTTCAATTTTTCTAGATTGAAAAGAGGTGGAAAAATTTCCACATGCCAAGGAAATTTTACGGGAAATTGACAAATGTCCAGTGATTGTTTTGATTGACATAATCGAGCACGTTGTTTGGTGGCCCGGAATTGCAATTTAAATTTTTTAAATTGTTTATATAAAATGAATAGCAAGAAGAAATTTACAAGGAAGTTCAAAAGAAAACAGGAAAATAAACCAGATGAAGACGAGGAAATTAAAAAACTGCAAGAGCAATATAGTTCAATTAATCCACAGTCGATTGACAATTTCTCGGACTTTCCACTATCGTGGAAAACGCTAAAAGGTCTCAACACCGCTAATTTTAAGAATCCAACCGAAATACAAAAGGAAAGCATTGGATTCGCACTGCAAGGACGCGACATACTTGGGGCTGCAGTCACTGGCAGTGGGAAAACGCTAGCATTTCTGATACCGGTAAGAAATTCAAATCATTCAGTTGCACTTAAAGAAATTTGACTAGGATTATTTTAGGTTTTAGAGAATTTGTACTTAAAAAAATGGACACGAATAGATGGAGTGGGAGCAATCATAATTTCGCCAACACGGGAGCTGGCATACCAAATTTTCGAGACACTCAAGAAGGTTGGCTACAAACACGAATTCTCAGCAGGGTTGGTGATTGGAGGGAAGAATTTGAAATTCGAGCGGCAGCGTATGGACCAATGCAACATCATAATCTGCACTCCAGGCAGATTGCTGCAGCACATGGATGAAAATCCGCTTTTCGACGCGACCACAATGCAGGTGCTGGTGCTGGACGAGGCCGACAGATGCCTTGACATGGGGTTCGAGCAGACCATGAACGGAATTTTGGAAAACTTACCGAAGGAGAGGCAAACTCTGTTGTTTTCGGCGACACAAACAAAATCTGTGAAGGATCTGGCTAGGATGAGTCTGAAGAACCCAGCATATGTCGCTCCACATGAGCAGCAAATGACTACACCGGAGTCCCTGCAGCAGAACTACGTCGTCGTTAACCTGGAGGAGAAAATAACGATGCTCTGGTCTTTCATAAAGAATCACTTAAAACAAAAGTGCATTGTGTTCATGTCCAGCTGCAAGCAAGTGAAGTACATCTACGAGATTTTCTGCAAACTGCGGCCGGGAGTCAGTCTCCTCGCGCTGTACGGGACACTGCATCAGGACCGTCGTGTTGCTATTTACGAAGAGTTCTGCCGCAAAAACTCTGTCGTTTTATTTGCTACGGACATTGCGTCCCGAGGACTTGACTTCCCTGTGGTAAATTGGGTCATTCAGCTTGATTGTCCTGAGGATGTGACTCAGTACATTCATCGTGCGGGACGAACAGCCAGACACAATGCGCGTGGGGAAAGTCTCCTGATTCTGTGCCCCAGTGAAGAGGAAGCGATGCTTCGTGAACTGATTTCCAAAAAAATTTCCATTCAAAAAATTAAAATCGATTCGAAACGGTTGTTTTCGCCGAGAGCAAAGATGGAAGCGTATCTGGCGCAGAGCAAGGAGTTGAAAGAATCGGCCCAGAGGGCCTTTGTTGCCTATATTAAATCCGTGGTGCTAATGAAGAACAAGGAGATTTTCGACGTGGACAAGTTGGATTTTGACGCTTTTGCGCACTCCTTAGGATTGGCACTGACGCCACGAGTGCGCTTCCTGGAGCGACTTAGAAAACGAACTGCAACGCAGAACAGATCTTCACCAGCAGAACAAACGGATAATTCAGATCCTGATTCTGGAGAGGAAGAGCCGATTCCGAAGGATGGCGTCCTGAACTTTAACATGTTAAATTCTGGAAGCGAGAGTGAAGGAGAGGATATTGACGTTATTAAATTGAAGCGTCGGGATCATGACGTCGAAGAATCGGACAGGGACATGGGTGCTGAAGAGCAAAACACCAAAAACGCAAAAGCTAAACTCCTGACGAAAGCAGCGCTGGCGAAGCGCGTCTTGAAGAAGAAAATTTTGCCGAACACAAAAGTAGTGTTTAATGAGGAAGGCGATGAGATCGCGCACCCAACAAAAGAGCTGCAGTCGGAGCTGGCGAAGGAATATATGAGGACGAATGACGGTGGCATCGACCTGGAAATGGCAAAGAAAGTTCTGGAAGAAGAGGATAAGTTCGACAAGACAAGGTTTAAGGAATTGGTCAAAGTTAAGCATCGGGAGAAGAAAAGGAAGTTGAAGGTTAAGTCTCGGAAAGCGGAAGATGAAGCGGATGATTTTGGTGAAGATGACGATGAGGAGGATGATGTTGACTTGTCATGGCTTCCAGATCCGGACCGTATATATGGACCAGCTGCCGAAAGCCAATCGGACAGTGAAGAAAGTGGTCATAAGCCAACACAGAAATTGGAGGAAAATAGAAAAAATAAGAATAGGGAAGAACCAGTGCTTAAGGATGAAGAGGACATTGCACCACCGCTGAGCAAAAAGGCGAAGAAAATTGTAAATAAACTTTCTGTTGATGAAGCTGAGAGACTTGCAATGAAGTTATTGATTTAAAAATCAAGCCCTCGTTAATTAAAATTACTAAAAGTTTTATTGGTTTTGTAAATAAACATTTCTCTTAATAGTGGCACAATATATTTTTCTATATATTGTAAGCATTTTTCAATTTCAAATTCCCTGGGCAGTGATAATAATTAATTACATAATATTATTTGCCATTAGGTTTTTCTAAACTGCATACTTCACTATTTTCATTAATATAAAATGCTACAAATACGTAAATCTATTTATTTTAAAAATCTTTAAAACTTAAAAAGTTAAAAAAAACACATCGCAAAAATTTAAACAACAAAAACTGTTAAATGAAAAAGTGAACCAGATTACGCGCACAATGGCGCGAGCGCGTGATCTTTAGTATACCTTATGTTCCTTTATGGGATGACAGTGTTGCTGTCAAACGCACAACCTCGTAGTTGTCGGTTTTTTAGGTAATTTGGTTCGTTTATTTTTTTAAAATAAAAAATACAACCTTGCAAGGACGATCAAAACGTAACAGATATAAAATGGTGAACGAATGCAAACTGAGTGATTTAGAGAAGGAGATTTTTGAGAAAATTCGCGGTGGCAATGTGGATGAACTGAAAGTGCTTCTGTCACAATTCAAAGGATCCATTAATTTTACCGATGAGAATGGAATGAGCGTTCTACAGGATGCGTGCTACAAGGGAAATAAGGAAATTGTCCAATTACTTCTTGATCAGGTGGGTTGTGATGTAGTATTTTATTTATGGGGAGTGGAAATCGTTTGAACCCCAAATATACGAAAATGATGGTTGCATGTGGGACAGGGGAACAATCACTGAAGAAGGATGAAATTATTGAATGCTTTGTTAAATAATAAATTGAGCAGTTTATTAGATAAGTACTCACAATCAGTAACTTACTTGTCACATTAATTTCAGGGTGCTGATGTAAACTTTAGTGAAAATGGTGCTAATTACACATCCTTGCACTTTGCGGCCCTCTCCGGCAATGCAGACATAATTCTGATGCTCTTGGAAGCTGGAATTAATGCAAATACCTTGAATTCAGTCAATCGAACTGCAGCACAGATGGCTGCCTTCGTTGGAAACAGTCATTGTGTTGCGGTCATCAACAATTTCATATCGAAATCTGAAATTGAGTACTATACACAATTACAGGGACAACAAACTGAACCATATTTGCCACCAAATCTATTAAACAATTTCCATAGATTCGTTATTCAAACAAATCTCCATCCAGTTCGGATTGCGTTGAACTTGCAGAAATTCGGGAATCTTACGGAGCACTTGAAGAAGATCAAGAAAGTTCTTGAACTGATGACGGAAAAGGAAATGCACAAGAAATACAATATAAACGAATTAATGGCATTCAAGTATCACTACTTGAGTTGGATTGTGAGCGAGATAATTCGATGTCAGGATCATTTTCAGTCACGCAAAGAGCAGGGAAGCGGGGAGGCACGCCATGATTTTGTTGAACTGTTCGCTAAACGTGTACTGAAGGAAAATAAGCTAGGACAATTAGACTACTTGGAGTACACTATTAGAGACTGTGTTAGAGAATTCCCCTTCCGAGAGTGTACAATATTTAAGCAAGTCGTAACCCAACTAGCAAACAAGGAGTGCCCACCGGCTCTGGATGTCCTTAAGTGTGCTATTAACGGACAACGTCCATTTGCGGTACTAATGAATAAAATTCTCCATTTCAAATTCGGTTAATGTTGAATAATTTTTTCATTTCAGGACGATATAACATCGTGCAGTTCCTGTGGCGAAGAGAAACCAGATAAGAAGTGTTCAAAATGTAAAGAAGTGCAATATTGTGATCGAGAATGCCAGAGACTTCATTGGTTCATGCATAAGAAGACTTGTGCACGACCGACATCTTCTAGTGCTCAGACACAGTCACTAGGGGGCAAGAAACCTCCAGTTGATACGGCCGAGATCAGCGCGGAATTGTACAATTTAAAGGCGAGCTAAACACAGCAATTCATCTATGATCCCACTTCTAATTGAATTTCAAATTGCTGCACATTTGAGATGCAGTCAATTTTTAAATGGGAGTAACTCTTTCTTTCCTCTTTTCTACTTTCATGTCTTGTAATCACTTTAATTTTAAATAATTATTTAAGAAACCGAATGTCTATTCCTTTTTGTATATTTTCATTTAAAGATAAAACAAATGTGACCATGTAATCCCATTAATTGTGTCCGTATATATATGTGTTTAGAAAAAATGAATTTTTAAAACGAATGAATATTTTTTAGTCAGTTGATCTCCTTTATTTGATTAAATACAATCCACAGCAGTCGAGGATTTGGAAAAGATAGTGTAATCTAGGATTTAGAATTATATCTAAAAACAAATACACAAAATACTTTAAATAGCCGTGGTAAAGTCTTCACACTTATGAAAATCTAAGAATACAGCTCGAAAAAGAACTGAAAAATGAAAACTTTGTCCAAGAATTAACCCAAATTGTGAGTATATAATTCAACATTTATTTTACTCCCGTTTTTACTTAGATGCGGTAGTTTTTTTGAGTGCCAAGTGCAAATATTGAACTTTCGTGATAAAAGATTCACGTTCATCTCGTGAAACATTTCATTTCTTAATGGTTTTTAAGTAATGAGAGCTTCCGTATGTGCGAAGTGGAAGTCTAGAAAAAAGATGCTTCTCACGCCGCTGGGGAATTTGAATCAATAAATTGAATGAGTGGAGAAGATAGTCTACCCTGTGTCGGGGACTCGGGGTTGCTGAGATGATGATAAGAAGCAAAACAACCACGGGCACAATGTGATGAAATTTGTTCAATTAACGATAGTCTGTTTTTGCTTGTCGCGTTACGTGGACACCGATGGAGAGATCGGAAGTTCTTTAGGTAGAAATAGAAGTTCCAATTGAATCTCTTAATTGTTACTAAAAATAAAATGATAACGGCTTCAGTGAAATTTGTGTTTTGCACTGTAGTTTTAGTTGGCAATTGCGCATCGGTTTGTATTTAAATATTTTAAATACATGTCTGTTAACCTTAACGTAATTTCGTTCTTTTCACGTTTTATAGATATTTGTACGCGATGAGGCTGTTAAGACTAAATCATTTCGTGTAGATCCACAAATTACGGAGGCGATCCGACAGCATGGTCATCCGCAAATGCATCATCAGTACAGTAGAGTAGTGTCGAATCGTCCGAGATCGGATTCTGCGAATCAATTTAATTCTGATGTTGATGCAAATAGTGCTTATCAAGGGTCACCAGTTTATCATCATCAGAATCAAGGAGGAAATTCCGCAAGAGAGAGTCGCACTTCGTACGCATTTGTCGAAGAGAACAACGTCGCAAATTTGTATAGAGAGTGTCCACCAGACGCAACTGGACAATACCCGTATATGTACGATTGCAGACGATTTCTGAACTGTTGGAAAGGAAGAGGCTACATTCAGAGTTGTGCTCCGGGAACTGTGTTCAATCCAGACACACTGGAATGTGATAATCCGAAAAAAGTTGCTTGCTTCGGATTCAACAGCGAATCGAAAACCGACCAACAATTAAATGAAGGAGCTCCTGCAAGACTTGTTCAAGGACCACCGTCAGTTATAGTAGCAACAACAACAAGGCAACATGATTTGAAACCCAAATGTCCGTCGGGCTACGACGGAGTTCAACCCCATCCATTTGATTCCACTAAATTCGTAAACTGTGCTCATGGATTTGCGCACATTCAAGACTGTCCTCCAGGCACTGTTTTTAGTTCTACTTTGCTGGTTTGTGATTTTTCCAACAAAGAGACCATCGGAGCTGATGCTTTCAAAACAAAACCAGCTGCTGCTCTCATCGCAGAAGTTAAATGTCCTTCTGGTTTGGATGGAATTCATCCGCATCCGTTTGATTGTAAAAAGTTCTTGAACTGTGCTCATGGCAGGACTTTTATTCAAGACTGTGGACCGGGGACTGCTTTCAACTCACTCACCAGTGTTTGTGATTTCCCGCATAAGGTTAATTGTGGTAATAGGAGGTTCGACAGCTCCAGCTCGACTTCAACAAATCAAGATACTTATCAAATTCGAAGACCTGTTGGTGAGTTAAGTTGTTATACACTTGAATTGCACTTTATTCTTCTTGTTCTTTCCCAGATAATACTCACCAGACTACGACGTATCAAATAACTCAACATCAGCATCCTTCAAATCAACAGACGCATTCACAAACATTTGATACCAGCAGAGACGAGCAACCACAGTCAAGAGGTACTACCGTTATATATACTAATGAAGATTGGGGTTTACAGCCAGATGCACGACCAAGTCAGAGAAATCCCGAAATATATTCTAACAATCCGCACTATTCTCATGGTGGACATCGTGGAGTTAACAATCAAAATAATCAGAACAACCAGGGTCAGGATCAACAACACACGACTGGCGTATGGAGGGCTTATATACCACCTGCAACACCATCTCCTCCTAAAACGACATCTTCATTTCCAACAGTACAAACACCAACTCCAACAACATGGTCTGGAGGACAGGAGACTGCTGTTCTCGACGAGGTTTTCGGTCCTTATCCTATAGAGAATACTCAACCTATCTGGAGGAGACCTATCTCCACGTATCCTGCTGACGATAGACAGTACACCACGACGCTATCAAGTGGATTACCGTCTGAAGACAGCACAAAACACAAGTGGACTCCAACAGATCCCGTCCCAGGTCCTAGAAATCCGTACAATTGGACTTGGACGGGGGTGACATATCCTCAATCAACAAGAGAACAACATTCAACAATGAATTCCGATGATTTACAATTGAGCACACCTCTTGCACCTTTTCCTGTAAGAAGTCAACCAACTACAACATCTCAATCCAGAAATTGGGGGACCTTAGAGGTGCCATCGCCAGGGGAGCATCATTTTACTACAAGTACCGGTACTTTCCAAACTAGAACACCTTTGGCACCTTTTCCTGTTGCAAGTCCATCATCAACAACACCTGGAACAAGAAATTGGGGATATGCAGTAGTTGAATCAACTGGAGAACAACAATCCACGCAAAATACCGATACTTTCCAAACTAGAACACCTTTGGCACCTTTTCCTGTTACAAATCAATCACCAACAATACCACAATCGAGAAACACTTCAAGATTTTGGTCCTCAATGCCATCCACATCAACGTCGAATTTCAATGTCCAACATCGAGTAGCACAAGAAAATCCACAAAGTAATTATAATAGTCATCAAGATATTCCTTCTGTTGGTGAAACAACGAAGATATACCATTCCGAACCAGAACAACAGTCCTCTGAAATTTTCCAAACCGTTCAACGAGAAGATTTCTTAGGAGTGGATACTGATAGGCAGTCAAAGGTTCTGCAACATATTTCGTCTTCAAATAATGTTTATGCAAAAGTGGAAGAACCAACGCGTATTTTAAATTATTCTGTTCCAATGCCACCTAACTTTTTGATGCCTCCTCTTCGTCCTTCCGATGAGGAATTTGATAATTTGAATGTTCAAACACAAAATGAAGTTCCAAATTCAAACTTTCATGCTAATTCAACTACACCCAAAAGTCCTGTTGATTTGTATCCAGCTCCTCCAAGAAATACAATTGATTATGACTCGAATTTATATGGCGGATTGCTTCCACCAAAATTGACCACCAATGAGGATGAAGCTTCTTTAAGCAGTCCTAAAGATGCTGAACTTTTCCCAGAATATGACGGTCACCGGAAAATTGTTTTAAATAAAACACAAATTTCTCCAGAAACGGAAAATATTTCCCTAAAGCCAATTTTACGTAATGGTACAAGTGGATTAGCGTCCCATAAGCCTACCACTACATTAATTTATCCTCAACCGAATTCCAATTATACGCCAGTTGTTTTTCATCGGGAAACCACAATCGAGGTTCCGAAGGAGTTCAGGGTAATTCCATTACCAAAAGACAAACTCTCATCCGATCAATTACCTCCGAACAACGGCGAAATGGGAAATCTTCCTATAAGCGAAGCAGTTAAAATGCTCCTGCGACCCTATTTAAGTAAAAACAGCAATCTCACGGAAGAGGACGTGAAGAAAGCTGAATCTTCCATAATGAAGATCAATCAGCTGAAAGGAGGACACAGTTCGAAGAGTTTCAATGAAATTAACAATAAAACTGAACCTGACGAGCTTGAAGAGGACACTGAACTTATATTTGCAGGTGAACAGGACAGTCTGAGTCGCGGACAAGTTAAGGGATATCACAATCATTCTCATGGTCGAATTCATCATCACAATCACGACCACAACCATGGAAATTTCCATCATCATCCCCACTGGAACCATAGCAATCACAATCATAACCACCACGGTTGGAATCATACCCGTGAGTTCCATAAAAACCATCCTCACATGAGAAATCCATTTGGTCCCGATGAGAAACCCCCAACAACTGCTGGTACAGAACCAATCCCAACCTATTATGGAGGTGTTAGGAATCAATTGCCTCCAACCACAGCGACGTACCCAGACACGAGACGGTCCCAAAGTAATCCACCAGCTACAGTTCGACCAACAACCACTCCTTCTGATGTTGATTTCGAGGAAAGCACTTTTGATTGTAGAAACGGAAGACTGGTGAAAGACTTCGAAGTAAGGATTTTTCTGGTGCTGCAGGATAATAGTTTATTATACATTTTTTTTGTCATAGGTTTGTGATGGAGTTGACAATTGTGGTAACCGACTGGATGAAACTTACTGCGATCACCTTGGATATCAAGTTCGTCTCTCCAATGAGGACGGACACAAGCATATGGGCAGAGTGGAAGTCAAAGGTAAGAAATAGACATCGTGGAACAACATGATATAGGTTCTTTGTTTAAGTCCTCGGCAAATGGGGATACGTTTGCGATGACAAATTCGGGATGCGCGATGCTGATGTGCTGTGTCGTGAATTGGGTTTTCCTTTGGGCGCAAGCGAGGTTCGAGGAAACTCCTTCTATCCGCCACATGCCGAGATGATTGACGAAAATGGCGATGTTCTCTTCGTAATGGACGAAATCGATTGTCGAGGAAATGAGACATCCATAAAAGAGTGCGACTTCAAGGGTTGGGGTGTGCATGATTGCAGTGCTGAGGAGATTGTCGGGGTTGTTTGTAAGATTCCAGTGATGAAGTGTCCCAATGATTATTGGCTCTGCAAATCATCGAAGGAATGCATTCCACTTGCTTTCGTTTGTGATAACGTTGAAGATTGCGCAGATAAATCGGATGAGGATGAAATCATGTGTAACGTAAGTCAAACAGATGTCCTTAATTTCACTTTCTAATATGGTTTCTTGCAGTCCAAAGTGGATTACCGTCTGGTGAACGGAAAAGTGGAGGGAGAAGGACGATTAGAGGTTAACTATAGAAACACTTGGGGCACCGTTTGTGATGATGATTTTACTGAAATTGAAGCAACAGTGGCATGCAAACGACTGGGTTTCAATGGAAGAGGAGTAACAATTTATGTGCTTGCGTTGAACTATTTAAACAAAATGTTTTTTCAGGTACTATTGAAGAATGCATTTGGCACTGGTGATGGTCCCATTTGGCTGGACCAAGTTTCATGTTTTGGCAACGAGTCTAGCATCGATGAGTGCAGCCACTGGACTTGGGGTGAGCACAATTGCAATCACTCCGAAGACATCAGCATACGATGCTCGAAAGAGTCACTTAACGTTCCAGCAGGTCGGGGTCAAGGAAGAGAAAGACCCGCGAATAGACCGAAACAGAGTGAGTTGGATCCTAGCGATGATCATGACCTGCAATACCCTTTGGAGCGATCAAGCAAGTTTCTGCATACAAAGAGACACTGTGGAGTAGTCAATGAGAATGCAACTGATGAATTTTACACAAGTGAGGAGGCATTGGAGAGAGTCATCCATGGGGGCCAAGCAAGACGTGGTCATCATCCTTGGCAGGCCACACTGAGAGCGAAAGGACGAGCAGGACGATCTACTCACTGGTGCGGAGCTGTTTTAATCTCTGACCAAGCCCTCCTCACTGCAGCACATTGCTTGGCTGGCTATGGTAAGGGTGCCTATTTCATCCGGCTCGGGGATCACTACGCAAACATCGCAGAGTCCTCGGAAAGGGACGTCTTCATCGACAATTGGTATGTTCATGAACAATTCCGAAATGGAACGCACATGAACAACGATATCGCTTTAATTGTACTGAAGCAAAAGGTTCGGCTGAATGACTACGTGTATCCGATTTGCTTGCCGCCGAAGGAAGCGAAGTACGAGGACGGAAGAATGTGCGTTATTTCTGGATGGGGCTCCATACAATCAGGCATATCAAGTAAGTATATCAGTCTACAGCTGGCGGACAAAAGAAATTCAATTCTTAATTCTGAGCTACACGGTAATTTTCAGCTCCTGCGAATCAATTACGGGCAGCTCAAATCCCTATCATCCCGAAGGACGTTTGTAAGCAGCCACACATTTATGGGAACACCATCACGGACGGAATGTTTTGTGCGGGTTACTTGGACGAACGAGTTGATGCATGTGACGGAGATTCAGGTGGTCCACTTGTTTGCCGAGATAATGGTAACATAATTGCATATATTTTAACATTCACAAATTGTAAAAAATAACTGCCGTTTTTAGATGCCGAATATCTTTACGGAATAATTTCGTGGGGTCAACATTGCGGGTACGCGAATAAACCAGGAGTGTATGTGAAGATTACGCACTACCTTGAATGGATATATTCCAAGTTGGGCCCATTGTCCAGTTTTGCAGCTGATATACGATAAACATTTTATGTCGGTTTAAACATAATGAAAATTGACTAAAGTAATTTTAGGACAATAAATTAATATTGTAAAATCTATTTTTTAATTTAATTAAATTTGTGCATTTGTAAAAAATATTTATACATGCCTAAAATCAGAACCGAAATAAAAATGATCGTTATATTAACCGATCTTAAAGAAATTTTCAACAACTTCTGTGAGACTACTTACATGTACTGTATGACTGGGAATATGTAATCGTACTCATTGTGCAATTATTTTTGAACATTGTTTATTGTTTAAACTGAATTTTAATTGACCAGGCGCTTGCAATAAAAGAAACTACCTATAAACTTTTGCAGGATTTTATAATCTTGTAGTGAAGATATTCCTCATCAAATATAAAATATCATTCAAAACGAATTATCAAAACAGATTGCAACGTTTTATTTTCCAATAAGAAACAAAATTGTATAAATTCTCAAATGGAACGGTACAATACAAAACCTACAAACACCATTTAACACCACTTAATTTTGGATACTTATTAGTGCATCATGCAGGCATACTTATGTTTCTGCAATAAAAAATAAAGCATAGTATCATAATTGTAAGACAAGTGAAAAGAAAACCATACATCGGCGGCTTATTTGCGGGTACTTTTTATCCCTGATTAATTTCATTTGAAATGCTTGAAAAATGAAACACTTTTTCTGTTAACGATAGCAGTACAGAGTAGTTGAACAGCCAGAATAATAAAAATAGAATGATAAACATGATGTCTGCGGGAAGAAACTTATTAATTAATCATCAATCAAGGGTGAAGATTTACTTACGGATTGTCACTCGCTCCCATTTTTCGACCATGTACAATTCCGTCACCATTAAATATCGAAAGTACCAATAATTTATAAAGTCAGCAAATTGTTGAAACATTTTTAGAGGAGATGTATATCACTGGCGGCTTTTATAAATGATTTACATTTTCTTATAAACAAACGCCGACGTCTAAACGTCAAGTGACGGCACAATCGTGGAACCAAATTCGATGTAGCGAACAAGAATTTGTCACTTTGGAGCGCGTTCAAAAACTTCTACGTGGTACGCCGGAGTTATGCGGCAGAACGTCATTTTACTACACAAAATTATTCTTCCCCTCATGTACTGTTCGGTACATTTTTCAAGAAAAATGTTTAATTTGATTAGCGTTATTAAAAAAATTACTTGAATTTGTTTAACAAAAATATATTTTTGAGTTTTATATCTTTGTTTACCCTTTACACCTGTTTTTTGTTTAATTTTCAAATAAGTCTTTCTTTTTTGCTGACACTCGAATACTTACCACAGGCTGACCCTGCTCCTGAGGATAGTCAAAATTAAACTACGAGAGTTTATGAGCGCAAAATAGTTATGCTCATAGTTATGTTGTAGTAAACCACGGAGTTTTTGAACGACCAAAATTTACTATAGTTGACTATAGTAAAGTTTTTGAACGCGCTCCAATTTTTGTATGTTTTATAATAGTATGTTATCAGCACTAATTCTTATTTCTTGCAGCAAGAACGAGCTACATTCATAACGGAAACGGAAGCAGTTTTGTAGTATAAAATCAGTCTGCACTCTGCTACTTTAATGTGATTTGTGAAGCACAGGAGTAAACTAATTACAAAGTAAGATGTCACAACTGTTGCGCCTGAAGTTTTCATTTAAAATGATTGGTAAGAAGCAATTTCTTTGAATTGTTTTGAATAATTGTATAAAATTTGCTCCTATTGTGCAGTGTGCACGTGCTAAAAGTGTAAATATATTTTTCGATGAAACATTTTAGAATGAGGCCAAGTTTGCAAATACGAATTTTGTATATTTGCTATTATTACTATTCTATTCGTCATTAAAAGATAAAATTCTCCAATAACAGAAAACTCTCCAGAAGTTTTGTGTACATTTTTTTATGTGAATGTTGGCATTCCTATCAAGGAATTAATTGGATGGGAACGAGTTCGTGCCGCGGTTTTTCAGTTTTTCTTTCTGTTTATGGACTCAAAACAAATTTGTTTTAGTTCTTTTAATTGTGAAAAGTTGTAATTTGTTTTGAATTGAATTACGTAAAGTTGTCTGTTTTACAGTAATAATCTTTAATTGTAAAAATTTGTTCAGCAATTAAAATGCCACCAAAAAAGCGGGAGAAAGAGATGGAGGGACCGAAAACTGTTGTTAGATATGGAATACACGCAGAGCATGAATTGTTTCTGCAGGCATTCGAGAGTAAGTAAGATAGAATGTAATTAATATTGGTCAAAAGAAGCGAGATAGAAGAATGTGTCAAATTGCAATCAATTTATGTCCGTTTTCGATTTTTATAAGATTATATTATTAAGAGAAATATGAATTTTCAGAAATTTATGATTGAAATAATTAAAGCACAATGCGATTTTCAGAAGAAAAAGATTTTCTTTGAGTTTTCAATTTTCTTTGTTTTGATGTGTTATCTCATAACCTCAATTAAGTGATATGATTTATGCTATGAAACGAAAAGCGGCACTCTTCAACCTATTTAATTTTCTGCAATCATATCTAGATATTATCAATCAACTTTCCGTACGACGTTTTTAGAAAAAGTTATCATTTGCTAGGAAGGAAAGGAATAAGAAATACTGATTGGTTACAAATGACTGCCCTGGCTGGGGGTAATCTATCACTTACAGAGCAAAGCAATCATTCTTAATTAACATACGATTAGCATATTGAATGTTAGAGTCAGAATGCTGTAGTTTGATATAATTAACATAATTACGAGTGCGGAAAAATGATTTCATTCATTGGAGAAATTTTCGTATAACTGGCGGATTTTCCTAACACAATTATTTGAATTCTTTTACACTTGCACGTACTTAACTATTAATAGCTTAATTAATTACACTTTACAATAATTATTTTCGACCTAAAAATGCAAATCATTTCAGAGCCAACACAAATCTATAGGTATCTTCGGACAAGGAACGTGATTTCGGTTGGTACCCTCCTTTCTAATTTTAATTCCTATAGAAAGGACATATGCATTTGTATATACTTTCAGCCAGTGTTCCTCCACCGTACGCTAAACTACATGAAGCATCGAATGTCGCGAAATCACAGGAAACGGCCCGGATTTAAGGTGGACAATATGTTGGCGGAGAAAAAAGCCAAGTCTCTGCTGGAAGCGAAGAACGGCTTCGGAGACTACTTGAATTTATTATTTTTAGGATTTTTTGATAATAGTATTTGTCATGACAAAAAATGTTCTGAAGTAGTCCAAATTGAAACAACTCTGCTTAAGGTATCCCACAAAAAACGTAAAGACAGTTCATCCGCATTTATACCAGTTACCGTAAGTTTAACTGAAATGGTTAAATAAATATCTGAACAATTCTCAATAAGCTTTGTTTGCAGATTGGCACGGTTGATGTTAATGTGAATCCAACCGAATTCAATGAAAGTGCGAAAATTCCAGTTGTTAGCATTCCTAGTGAATCTTTCAAGCTGCAAGGACCATCACAGAGTCAGTCGTATATTTTGTTGCTTCGTGTAGAGACACAATCGCAGTTAGATGTAGCCGATGAATCAGGTAGAAAACTGTAAATTTGTCGTAACATAATTGCATTGTAAAAACATTGTTTAGAGCCTCATGCAAAAAGAAGACGGACAGTAAAGGTGTATGGCTCCGAAGTAGTAATATTCGACAAGCACAATCGTTGTCTGTTGGCGGAAGGTGAATACGAAATCGCCCTTCAGGAAATCGTTCCAATGACTAAGAATAATTCCCCGAAAAAGCATACAACTTGGGAAGATGATAGTAGTTTGGAAATGTCGGAAAAACCAGACAATCCTTTTGAATTGTTTGCCAAATGCCCCACAATAAAATTGATTTTGCAGTGGACAATTGAACCTAGTCCGAAATTTGTTGATAGACCAAAGTTAATAAGTAAACCAAATGGAATAGAGGCGATGACGCCTGAAGATGAGAAAGATAATTCTGTAATTGAAGGATTAAATCATAACAACAATTCAATTACAACGCCAAGCAACGGACTGAAGGACGGAATCAAGCGTGACGAACAAATTCAAATAATTTACCAATTTCTATACAACAATAATTCCCGGCAACAAACAGAACCATGTGACGATATGCACTGCCCATGGTGCAGTTTAGATTGCATCATTCTTTACTCACTGTTGAAGCATCTAAAATTATGTCACGCTCGATTCACGTTCACTTACGTTCCAGTGCCGACTGGGGCTCGAATCGATGTTGCAATCAATGATATGTACGATGGCTCGTATACAGGATCACCACACGATCTTGTAGGACCGTCTGGGTGTGCATTTGCACGTGCTGGACCCGTGCGTCGAACAACAGTGACAAATCTACTCGTGTGTCGTCCAAGACGTGTTAAACCTAATCTCAGTGAGTTCCTGGAATTGGATGAGAATGAGCTTAACAATCAGAGGCCTTATATTACTGGACACAATCGGTAGTTTCAACTTCACTTTTTCAAACAACAAGAATTTTATATTTCCAATGTTTTATTGCTTCCAGACTTTATCATCACACAGAAACATGTCTACCAGTTCATCCAAAGGAGCTGGATATAGATTCTGAAGGGGAGAGCGATCCTCTGTGGCTGCAACACAAGACTATGCAGATGCTCGATGAATTCACGGACGTAAATGAAGGGGAAAAAGATGTTATGAAGATGTGGAATCTACATGTGATGAAACACGGATACGTCGGTGACTGCCAACTTCCAATTGCCTGTGATATGTTCTTGGAATTGAAAGGACGAGAGCTTCTAAAAAAAAACTTATACAGAAATTTCGTATTACACATGGGTAATTTATTCGATTATGGTCTGATATCGCCAGAAATTTTCTTCAAAAGTGTACTAAAGTTACAGGTTAGTATGACTAACTATAAAAACAAGAAAAACCAATTAATTTGTTGACTTTTCAGAGCATTCTTAGCATATATCCAGAAGGTATGAAAGTAATTTCGGAGTCTAGAGCAGCTCAGGTAGATTATTGGAATGGGGTTGGAAAATACAAGCAGGCGCAGCAGGAAGAAAAACAAAAGCAACTCCAACAAAATCCACCCAAGCTAAACGATACCAAAAGTGGCTCATCATCCAAACATCACCATGGAAATCTGAAGACTAGCAGCGATTCAAGGTTGAAGCCAAATACTTGTGAGAAATACAAGGCTCAGGAAGAAGAAAAATCCAAAGACGCTATTAAGGACGGGAAGCCGATTAATGGCCAGAATTCTAACACTTGTTCAGGACCATCTAAGCGAAGATCACTCAACTCGCAAGCAAACGAACAAACAAACAAAAGAAGACTGTCCCAACTTCGAGGTTTGTTTTTGATTAATTCTAACATTTATTTGAAATTTTTAAATGTTCGTGATTTTAGATTCTCCGCCACGTCGACGTAGTGCCCCATCATCCGATCTGCCAAGAAGTTTTCCAGCACGCCGAAAGTCTTTGGCGGTTCTCACAGGACAAGGCAGCATCACAACAAATCAAATAGCAATGCGAAAACGTTTTTCAATGTCCTCCGCCAAAGCCGAGAAGCACTGATTTCGGGCATCCTTAAAATTTTCAATAATGTTTTTAACCGTTTTTTAATCACACATAGGCGCATCAAAGGTTGGCGCAAATCAATTCGACACACTGCCTTTGATTTTTTTAATTTTATTTGACGATTGTATACAATAAGTAACACTAAGATTGCTGATAACCAGATATAATAGATTACTAATTTTTGTAGCTAGTTATCAGAAAATTGTAGTTATTTTGTTAATTTTTTTAGAACATTATAATCCTCTATTTATCACGAGTGCCCTTTTATAATTCTCAGAATTATTAATTGAGACACGGCTACAGGCTGAGAATAATCGCCAACAATTTTATTTAATTTAGTAAATTAAATTTTATTTAATAATTAATTGACGAAATTGTTTAAAATGTATTTTGTCGTTCGTTATTCTTTCATTCTTTTGTTGTTTAACAATAGTACTTAAAATGAGATCCCTGAGGATTGATCTACTAAAGAAATTCTACGTTATTTGGCAATTTTGTACAAAATCTGATTTTCCCAAAATGTAAATAGATAGTAATAGCAAAAATATATACCGTACTTTAAAAATTTTCATTTTCTTTTTTCCACCGCACCTGAAATTCCCAGAGATCGAAAGCGTGATGTTTTCATTAATTTCAATATTTTTTTTACTTACTCTATTTACAACGTCACTATTTTAGGTAGATTTCGAAGAAAATATTGCCTTATTATATTGTTATTCCTCATCTTTTTGGGAAATATTTTTCCAGGAAGTAAGAAAGTTAAACAAGTGTGTATAAAATAAGTAGATAAATTTATACCTACTATTATTTAGCAGAATTTTGAAAGAACTATAATAATAATGAATTAATCCCTTTTAATCTCAAATTCTTTGCAGAAAAGCAGTTTGCCTGAAAAATGTACATTGCATATATGTACAGAAGATGTTTGTATATAATGTCATAATAATATATGGATGGATCATGGATATCAGATGCTCTCAGAGTTCTCTTCTGTTCTAGTCTAGACTTCTAGGCAGTGAGTCATTTGGTGCCAAAGTAAATTTAGTGTTAATGGTCGGTGACTTATTTAATAAATGTGTTTAAAAACATTCGTTGTTATTGTTCGCATATTTCATGTTCCGTAAAACGAGTTTATACACCTCTAATTAATATATTATCTAAAAAATAATTTGACATAACCTACAAAATCGTTCGCCGGGAAAATTCTTTCTTTGAGAACTTCGTAAAAGACTTTTAATAATTGAAACTTCGAGGATGATGGGAAAACGTACTGATTGCATATCGTGGGAGGAGTTTTTCATGGCTACAGCATTTTTAACGGCAAAACGTAGCAAAGATCCAGCCTCTCAAGTCGGAGCCTGTATAGTGGACGCTAACAATCGGGTGCTAGCTATGGGATACAATGGTCTACCCAGAGGATGTAGTGATGACAAATTTCCCTGGGATAAAACTGACCCAGACCCTACTAAATGTAAATATGCGTATGTGGTTCATGCTGAAGCGAATGCTATCCTCAATAAAAACTCGGCAAATATTGAGGGGGCCCGGCTGTATGTCGCCCTGTTTCCATGCAATGAATGCGCCAAGCTTATAATTCAATCGGGAATTAAAGAAATTATATATATGTCGGATAAGCACGCACATAAGACCCATACAATAGCTGCGAAGAAGATGTTTGACGCAGTCGGAATCCAGTACCGTCAATTCATCCCCCGCCAGAAAAGAATTGTGATTGATTTTACAGAGATTGATTGGGATACTCAAAACCAAATGCCGCCTACACCGATAAAGAAATGAGAAGGAAAATTGCTAGAGGTATACAATATTATTATTGCTTTTGAAATTCAAAAACGAAAAACTTTTTTCATTATCTTTTTGACTAGAGTTTTTACTTTCACTTGTGGCATAAATTTTATGAAAATTCCAAAAGATGATTTTTATGGAGCAGCTCACAACGTCCAAGTGCGTTACGGCTATAGCAATCTTCTTTAATTGCTTTTACAATATGTCGAAACTGTTTTACATCTTGGCGTAGGTATAATGAGTTAATATTTCAACATCTGTTCGTTCGATTTATTTCAAATTTTAAGTGGACATAGTTTTTAATATATTCTACAACTCCGTTTGTTATTTTCAAATGTTCAAAGTTGACTTTTGATAGGGCTTTTAACCGACGAAAAAAAGGAAGAGGCTCTTACGTCGATGCATGTATTGTTTTTATGACTGATTACGTCTAACTTTTTAAAGAGTAGTCCTTTTTTCGTTGTATAGGCCATTTATTCTATACCTCGAAGTTGGATCCATTTATATTTGAAAAAAATATTCACCACCAAGGGTAGAAAATTAGGGGATGATTTCCCCCATTTAAATTTTAAACTGTTAACCGATTCTACGATGTACGTATAAGTTTGTACTAGGTTATCCGATTTCGATGATTCTTTTTTTTATTGAATATTCCTGTCTGAACAGACAGACGGACATGCATAAAACAGTTTCTTTTTACTTCCCAATATTGTACATAGGTGCATAGACGATAACTCGAGAACGCTTATAGCTAAAGAATTGAAATTTGGTATACTAAGAGTTAGTTAAAATTGTAAGATCAAGTTTGAAGATGGGCAAAATCGGGCAACTCCATCTTAGTGTTGCCATACAAGGCAAACCTTTTTTTTACGTAACCATGTACACTTTGATGATCTTTCACTCCTGTTTTGGGCCGTATGAGCACTTGGCTTTTGCATGTTAACTACTAATGTAATCGCCTTTCAGAAAATATATAGTTTTACTTGCTTTCGGAGTGGAAGGTTGGACACTTTCCTTGTGAGCTATGTTTAAAATTTCAAGTCTCTAGCTAATCGTGAAGTTAGTTTAAAATCGATTACACAATTTGTACCGAACAGACAGACAACACGAGCAAGTTGCTAAAACGTTTTAATTAAAAACTCTAACAAAAAATAAACCGACGAAAAACGAAACTGAAAAGCGAAAAATAAGATGAACCTTTTTAGTCTTGATAACTATAAGCTCATAAAATAATGAATGTAATTAACTTTTTGTTAAAAAGTTTTTTTTGAAACGTTGCCAACTTTGCAGTGTTGATATTTCAACAAGAATATCCGGTCATGTTGTAACTTTATCATTATACTTTTGTAACTTAATCATTATCAGGGCATCGAACCGTTATCTTTTCCGTTCCGGTTTTCGTTCCGGTTCAATTAAAAAAAAATTTATTGGTTCAGTTCCGGTTTTCGTTCCAACAAATATATCGGTTTTTTCGGTTTTCGGTTCCGTTCCGAGTGAATATTTTAGAATTCAATATTTTATCATACAGTACTTCTTAGAAATTTATAGGAAGGCAATAGAAATAAACTATTATTTAAAATAATAATACTAATTAATATTTAGTGTAGGGTAGGTGCAGATATGATTATAATTTATAATAATAGAAAAAGAATACATTTTATTGAATGAAACATTATATATAGGTAATATATATAAAGTAATATAACAAAACCATAGGTATAACATATTATAAAATTATTTTAAAAATGATAAACTATATATATATCAATATATTACAAAAATGATAAACTATGTATGCATATATGTATGTAATAGGAACATATACCTATAATATTTATAGGCTTTTTAAATTCAATTACTTATAACTAAAAAGATGAAAATTACCTCTAATTATCAAAATATCTTCTAAAATGTTTTCATTTAAGCTACTTCTATTGTCACGTAAAATGAATTTTAGACCACAAAACGCTCTTTCCACACTAACTTGTGTTCCTGGAGCTCGTAAAACCACCATTGCAATTTTGAAGATATGTGGATATGTAATTTTATTTTCTTCCCAAAATTCTAATATTGGTTCCTTGCTATCTAATCTTTGAATATTATTGAAACTATTTAATTGAAACTCTATATCAACATCTGAAGAGATATGGAATGTATTCGTTTCTATCGCCAATTCTTTTGTTTTTAAAAATTCCTCCAATTCATCTGTTTCTCCTAGTCTAAATGAATCGCTGGATGATAATGCTTCGTCATGTATTAATGAGGTTTCCAAAAATTGAATTTTGTTCCAAATATATTTTAAATGTTTAACAGCTTAAAGTTTCTGTGATGTTGATAATAAAATTTGAAAAGGCGGATCCAAATATAGTGCACCTCATAGACTATCATTTCCTAATAACGATATTTCCCTATTGCACATTTCATTGTATAAAATGTCTCCCAAAAAATTTTTCAAATTTCGCAATTTAATTTTGCATTGTATCCAAATTCCGTAGAAATCACTTAATGTTAATTGCTCGCTTTGTAACTTCAAAGTTGCTTCCGTTCGGGGATGTAGAGTCTCAATAACTAATTTTAATTTCACCCACTTATTTTCATCAAAATAAAAATCCAAATTACTTTCCGCTAATGATAAACTAAACTCCTTACATTCGAATAAAGATTTTAGCATATTATAAGTGCTATTCCATCTAGTTGGGCAGTCAAAAAGGGGCTTCTTATCTTTGCGTTTTTATATTTTAGTATTTATGACGGAACTTGCAACTTTTTTACCAGTTCTCTGGCATCTGATATAAATTCATTTAAATCACTGTTTTTTAAAGAATCTTTTATTGCAAGTTGTAACGTATGAGCAGCGCATCTAATACCCATAAGATTATTAAAAGCAAAGTTTTCGTTTTCATTGTTAAAGAAACTATCTTCAATATGATGTCTTGTTTCATCTATAATATTAATGACAGAGTTTTCATCTTCCAGTTCGTCTCCTAATAAATTTACAAATGAAATCATATTGCTACCATTGTCCGAACCGAAATAAACCGAAATAATTTTTTTGGTTCAGTTCCGGTTTTCATTCCACCAAAAATATTGGTTTTTTCGGTTTTCGGTTTTCGGTTCTGTTCCGGTTCGAAGCCCTGATCATTATACTCAAAGTAGATTTTTTATTTTAGAGGAATTCAGTTACCCGGAATTATGTGCGCCACTGACCGGTCCAGCCGCCACAGCACTTTTTTGTGAAATAACAATAACTCTTGTTTGTGTTTTTTTTTTTTTTTTTTTCACTATAAAAATAACCTTTACATGTCAAGACTATCTAAATATCAACTAACTTTTTGCGAGAGCTCGACCGTATCTCTCAATCCCTACATAAAAAAAAAAACTTATCTATTGAAAATTGATCTGCTTTTTGAACGCCAAGGGTGCGCATTATGCCTACTCCTTAACAACTGAAGTGCAAACACGATTGTTGAATTATTTTTCTTTAATTGTAAGAGTTTATACAAATCAATAATTTATTCAACTTACATTAAAGCAATATCGAAAAAAGAATGGGGCAAAATTATGGTTAAAATGGAATGCTCAGTCAACCATGATTTTGCCAGCTTGATCTAAATCTTATTTTTAGACGGAACCATAAACACATATATGGACACAAGGAAGGTCTTCCACAAAGTTTCTAATGAGCGTCAGCTCTAAAAAGGAGCCTTCGACGCCTGGAATCCAGAGCTGTTCGACCGTCCTTTATGGGTTCACTCATTTCTAATAGAGATATTGACAAATTTGTTGGTTTGTATTTCTCATTTTGCATAGATGATTTTGATGGCAACTCTGCGGAAAAAACGGGCGATTCCTTTATCTCCGAAGAAGTGACCTTCATGGAATTATCAGGTGCTTCATTTAACCCATCTTCAGCTTGATTATTTACCGTTTGTTCCTTCTCTTCAACAGGTCTTTGTGTAATTGCTTGTGAATTAGCATCTTCGCGATTCTCTTGAGTTCTGTAAGGAGTTGGCTCTGGTGGATTGCTTGCCATTAGATTTAATTGATAGTTATTTTTACGGTGGAATATTGGTATAACGTCGTCGGTTCTCCTGTTTTCAATTTGTACAGGAATTATCCTTTCGACTATAGGTTTCATATGATTGAATACATGTGGTCTTCCAAATTGGGCAATCGTGTCTCCGTTTTCATTGAGAATGCTCATTGGTATTATTTTCTTATGGCCTGGTTTGTTTGGGGCTACGTTAGAGTGGGACATCAGCACCATATCCCCTTGTTGTAGAGGATAATGTTGATTAGTTTGCATATCCATTTTATTTAATGTCTGTGTTGGGTTGTAATGTTGATTTGAATTGCTTCCTGTTGTCTCATCATCATCTTGAATCGAAATTGGGAAACTTCCTTCTAAAGTTCCCTGAATCTCAGGTTGTTGAATAGATTCGGTGACTTCAGAAAGTGAAGAACTCTGAGTGAATTCCAATGGAATTATACTGGATGTTTCACCTTCATTAGGGAAACTTTCTTTGTGTTTGATTGCAATGTCTGCTGCCTCTTTGGGATCGTTTTTTTCCTGTAAATCCATAAATGGGATTAAATCTGGCAGAGAACTAATCATATCTGATTGTTGTTCAACTTCATCATTGGTAGTGGCTTTTGATCCTTCCAAATTAGCTGCGTTAACTAAACTAGTAATTTCTTTTATTATAAAGTCTTCTGCTTGTTGAGGGCTTAAATGCTCCTTCTGTAATTCCTCAATGACTGCATCAGATGACAGAATGGATGGCACCGGATCATTTATTTGGCTGTTGTCTACATTTTGTTCAACACTATTTCTTGTAGATGGTGGCTCTAAAGGTAAAGTTTCTGTTGCTTCATCCGTCTTATCTTCAAATTCCTTATCCTTTTCATTTTTCTGATCTTTTAGGTCCATTTCATTTACCGGAATTTTTTCCGGTTCTGTAATTTTTTGAGTAGTAATTTTGGAATCGCTATCAATAATGATTGGAACAACATTTACATTTTGTTCTTGTTTTTCCGTCGTATCTGGTTTGTAAGTTGCAAATAAATTTGTTTTTATTAAATGCATATTGGGATCTTCTACAGTTGATTTTTTGGTTGTGGTTGGAATTTCGTCAGCAGATTGAACATCGGTCAATGGTTTGATTGACAAGACATTGTCCTTATCTTTTTGAGCGGTTTTATAATTATTATTATATTTTCTTCTAGTGATGACTACATGAGATGGCTTTGATTTCTTATTTACTTGTGGATTTGCCTTTATTTGCGAACCTTTGACGGATATTTTCCTGCGGTTACTAACGGTAGTCTCTTCAAGATTGCCCTTCTTTTGTTGATCTTTTGCTGATGCGGTTTTATTTCCTAAAACATTAGTGTTATCCTTTTGCCATTTCTTCTTCATTGAGGTTTTATTCTCCAAAACATCGTCATCGCTGTTTTGTACTTTTTCAACTATCGGAGCTTTGCTCACAGATGACGTATCAACATTCATATTGTCCGCAGATTCAAAATCACTTTTCATTAAGTATTCATTCAGATCATCCTCCATATCGTTCAATTGCATTGTACTACTCGGTCCCATACCAATATTCCGATTGAGATAGTAGAACTTTTCCGATTCACCGCAATCGATATTCATATCTTCTCCACGTACACATGTAAATGATTCCTATATAAAACTTTGAAAAAAATTTCTGTTTTAAAATATTTCAAATCGAATTTTACCTGACTGAAGAGCGTTTCTTCTGGGCAGATGAAACTCCATCTGAATGTGTTCTCTTTTCCGTCCGCATAGACAACAGGCAAGCAAACATGGAATATTTGGCAATCGTTTCCAATATCAGCATAATATCCGTATGTTTTATTGACACACGTAAAACCATCGACGATGTCCGCTCGAATGGATGTTGCATTGCTCGGAAGGTTTAACGTTGTACGCACCACTTCAGTCTTTTTGGGTTCCGTTTGTTCATCTCTCATTATTGGCATATTCTATAAAAAAGCGAACAATGCAAATTAAAATTGTTCTTTGCAGGTTTACTAAAATGAAAAAGCATAATATGTATTATATACGAAATGACAAACATTAAAATTTAGTTAAGATCAGGTTCTACTCAGCTCAAAAAAAGTCCAAAAATCACTAATTTTCTAGGTGGAATTTTTTTTTTTCAAAATCAATTTCGATCAGTTCTAATAACTCTTATCGACGTACCTTTATTCAAAATTTAAATGAAATTGGTTGAAAAATAAGCGAATTGGAAGGTAGCAAGTTGCAACTTTTACTAAAGTTTTTTAAAAGCTTATTTTACATGAAAATAAGGAATAACTAAAAAGCAGAAGGATCGAGTAGACTAATTTTTCTTTTAGTTTTCCAATAGTTTGAAATGTTTAGTTTAATATAATAAAGCGTTTTTCATTAATCGTGTCTGAAATTTAAGATTGAATAAATTTTGTATGACTTTGTTTCATAAATCGGGCCACCAATGGGCAATAGTTGTAAAATTTTCTTGATGAGCAACCACATTGCTCGAGCGCGCAAGCAGAAAGTAAGTTGCTATCGTATTATAGAAATCGCTCGTAGAGAGCAGTGTTCCCGAGTTGGACTCATGTTAGAATAAGTATGTTATGTTAGACGTTATTTTGTATATAATAAATAATAATGATGGCAGTGTTCCTTCTTCGAGCAAGAGTTCGAGACAAAGAGTTGACTTGACTTGCGAGCGTACGAACACTTCCGTACCTTGGAGCATAATCAATCGCATTTAGTCTCAGTTTTCTAAAATATATCCTAGAAGTAACTTCAATTTTTCCAATATAAAATTTTGTTGGTCTCAAGTTTTGCCTCCATAGAACATACATTTTCAGCAGCGACGCAGCGGGCATTTGCCCGAAGTCCCATACAGCCCGTCCGGGCCTGGTTGAAAGGAAATCATTCCTTCAAAAAGTTTCCTCCTTACCCAGAAATATTATACCATGAGTTTATTGACATGAATGAGTAAACTGTAGCCAGGTGTAGCGATCTCCATTCATATCCGTAAGAGCGTTACTGAATTGTGCGCGGAACGATTGCGAATGTAAGGCACGTTCTGAACAAAATGCATTCTGATCTGGCGGGAATTCTAGTCACGTTCAAATGTCTAAGCGTGGAGTGTAGGGAGCAGATGTAAGAAAGTAAAGAATGTCTGCAAAATTATCACAGGAAGTTGGTATTTTTGTCGCTCAGTGCAGGATATGTTAATCACATACTGCAAGGAATTTGCAGAAATAGGACATAATGAAATGCAATCTAACCAGACTATATACGTGCGGGCTTGCATTTCAGGTGCTAGCTTGAAATAATTCTGCTTCTGTCTGTCTTATAGGATAGTAGCTATTAACCGAAGTAGGTATTCCTTAAAATCTTTTTCATTGACAAGTTTAAATTAGATAATAATTGATTTCTAGTTCATTTTCAGATGCCGTGTATTATATAGTAACCTGATATTGTTTATCGCTTAATTACTAAAAGAAATGCAGTTGTGGAATCCTGTGCGTACATCACAAAACTTGTAAGGAATCGCAACATCGAACTTAAGTTCGTGAGGTGGTTTATGAGTTTGCGCGTTTCAGTTAACGTACTGTAGAGAAAGTAATAAAAACCGTTGAGTGCAATTGCGATCAATTAAACCCAGATTGGTCTTGAAAAGTAGGCGAAGAGCCATGTGCTCATTTTGAATAGGAGTTCTTATTGAAAAGCATCTCACATATTATTATCGAGTTCGGGGATGCCTTAAAGCAGTTGGTTGTTAATATATACAATACAATATTTGGGATTGCTAATAATATTTCTTCAAAGCCAAATTTATTCAAACTTCACTTATTTCTCATTAATTGTTTCATTTAGTTCGTTTCAAAATGCAATCGTAATCTTATAATATTTCTAAGAAGACACAAAAAAATACATTACACAAACCTTTGATCCTACTGGTGATGAGAGCACCACACCAAACGAGCAAACTAATAATATCACAGTTTTCCTCATCATTTAAAATTAATCACAATGTTTTCACTTTAACACTAATAACTCTGAAAACTTAAGATATCTATTCTGTAAGTCAATCTATATCCACTTAGCACATTTCGCCTTCGACGGGATCTGTTCCTTTTCAAATTGTTCCGATTTAAAAAAAAAAAAATTGCTCTTCCAGTTCCTCCCAGATGACTTGGTTGATTGGTCAGCTCTAACTGCGATTTGGTGTCGTATCCCCAATTTATATTCTTCAGTTTAATTTATTAAAAATTCAACGAAGAGTTGCTGGTCTGGTAGAACTTGAAGACACGGGAAAAGATAGCCACCGCTTTATAAATGAATAATGTTTGCACATGAGTAAGTGAAAGAAGAGTGTATGGATGGTCGCAATTTTATTTTCTCTTATTGGACTCTTATTGCAAGCACACTTGTGCAGGTCTCATAGGGTCCCAAAGTGAACCCTTATGTGTCTTCGTTTCTAGATTATTCAATATTCTATAGGCGACAATCAATTGGAATTTGACGTGGCCAAGAATTGCGCTTCTTGAACTTCTTCTCTTTGCACATTGAATGGTATATGTTTTGGTTTTATGGGAAAGTTGTACATACATTTTGATGGTTTATCGGATACTTTTGATGGGAATTCTATATTCGTGTAATCGTTAACAGTTTGCTTGGCTATTTTTAAGTATCAATGGCATGAGAGTAATTTTAAATAGATAAAAGAATTTAAGCGGATTTCACGTGCGATAGAAAACGTTTTACGTGTAGAATTAGATCATTTTCTTAGGCGTACTTTTAATTAGTTCAGTAATACTTTTCGGTTTTCTCTTTACTTTCACCGGAGTTGAGAAAATATCCTTCTCAATTTAAATGAATTATAGATTCCACTTACACTCTTAAAAGCTCTGCATTGGTTTCCTTCTGTTTGATTTTTTTGAAAAATCGATTTTTTTATTGGCTTTAATCATATATAAATATCTTAAGAATGATATTCAAAAGTAATTAATAGAGGAATATTTTTTTAGATGCTTCTCAGAGATCAATTTCTGAAACGCTTTCCGTGCTTTTTCCAACAGTTTTAAAGCTTTGAACGCGTTTTTCTCGAAACCATGTCCTGATGATCGAGCGAAAACAGAAGTTCTTCAATTTCCATCCAATTTACTTGAAATTTTAATCACAGGTTCTTAAATATATTATATAGAGAATTACACACGATTTTTAAGATTGGCTAGCAATAGTTTTATTTATAAACAAATTACAGCTGATTGTTTATCAAAAAATAATTAGTGGAATCATTTTAGTTTTTAACCCCAAAAAAATTGCAACATAAGCGATTTTTTTTTTTAAATAATAGCTCAGAGTGCCCTTAATCACCCCTTCAAAGGGTTAGCACGTATTTTCTCATGAAATGATTCCACTAAATATAAATTACAGCCGATTTTTCGGTCAAAATTGAAAATTTTCATTGAAACTACTGCCATTTTGTGAAAAATTAATCTTTTTTAATAATCGTAATTTTTACTAATCGTGCGTACTTCTCTACGAAATCTCATGTATTTAATAAAAAAATTTGTGTATTGTGCTAGCTGCAGATGATGCTTGCAACTTATGTTTCTGCTCTTGGAAGGCGTTCACTCTACCTACCGCTGGGACGCCATTTTCTTTTCTTTTGGAAAATAAAATTGTTTTGTACACCTCATGACATATTGTGTAACTAACCGTCCAAACCGTATATTTGTGGTTTTATTAGGAGAGCCTACAGAAGTTCTCAAAAAATGCTTCCTATTCTGACATGTAACCCCTAAAAAAAATATGCAGTTTACAATAATTTGTTAAAAAAAATTCATTTTGCATAAATATTCATTATGATCACACTAAATGTAATCCGTTTTTATTATTTCAGGTGTTTCACGAGACCATGTTGAGCCAATGCTGTTCGTGTTGAATCTCATCTGTTGAAGAGTAATGTGTTAAAAATTTTGTGCATTTAAATTACTATTAGTAGATATTGTTTAAAATACTTTTCCATAAAGGGTTTCTTTGAATTGTTGAAACATCGAAACTGATAGATTAAAACTTAAAGAAATGTAAAATATTGGCGATTTTTTTAAATTAATAATAACTTTCAATTAATAATTAACTGTTTAATTAATACTATGGGAACTTTACATATGATAAGTGGAAGTATGATTGATTAAGTCTGCTTGAAAGCAACTCTAAGGCAAAAGAACAGATTATCTACATTTGATTAAAGATAACAATTTACTCTACTTTCACCTGTTTCAATGGTCCGTACGAATTTCCCTATAAACACTTTAATTTACAACAGTGACATCATTGAGAAATTCATAGAATGCAAACCTAGAAATTTTTTTTATATGAATGTACTACCAAGGGTGATCCAGTTACTCTAGAAAGTCACGTCTCTGGAGTCTGTGAAAGGTAATTAGAACAAATGTGAATTTTTATGTTAGTCACGACACCTAGTTCGAACTATTTACCGATAAATGATATACATTTCTTTTTCTTTTGCTGTAACTAAAAAGAAAAATTACAAAAAACCTAAGTGCTCCGTTGTTCCTCCTGGCACTGATGCCGTGTCTACTTTTAGGTGTTGCATGGGGAAGTATCGTCAATACACCACGTGTGGGGGGAAGAACAGAAAAGAAAGACAAGTAAATTGAAAAACTGCGTCAATGTGGATCGCTGACCTAACTTATTTACGGTCACCTGCAAAGAATATTTAGTAGTTAACGTACATTTTTCAGATTAATGCATACCGAGCCTGATAAGCCAGAGTTCTTGCGAGTGTCCCTTTTCCATGTTTTAAGTATTATTTTACATTTTACTTTGATTCAGTTTTATTATAGCGGAAACATTTTTGTCAAGCATGCATTTTTTCAATTATCGTTATTCCTTTTTTTTGTGGTCTTTAGGAATGCGAGGCATTTCGTGAGAACTTTTGCAATATACAATATACAATATGTATATGAAATTCACGTAAGCTATGGGTGCGCATGCGTTTCAAAATAATGTCATTTGGATTTTTTGTGAATATGCTAATTTTTGAATACGTAATATAGGAAGGCGGGATAAGATGACGAGCTTAAGCTTCTACGATTTTTTCTGACTGCTGCGAATGGACTAAGGAACTAACATTTTTATGAGAACTTTTTCCACATCTTGCGTAATATCGCAATTTTTTTCAATTGTTTTGGCAAAAATGTCGAAATTATGGGCTCTTGTTTTCCGAAGGTCGTCGTTCGAGCCAAAACGGTCTTGCAAATTTCGGAAGGAAAAAAAGAAGTGGATGGTTGATTGAAAATAGTCTTGCAAATTTATTAGGGATTTCTCTTGCGCCTCCAGGATCAAAGGATTTTGTGAGGGGTTTTTCTGGTCAAATAAATTATATTGGTACAGCCTTCCTCCAGAAATACCAATTTAAAAATTAAAGTGTGGACAGGTGTTTGCAAAAAAAATACCTTGATTTTTACAATTTTTTTTTATTTCTTTAATAATAAAAAAACACCTTTAAAATTACGATATCATCCCAAATGGTGGTTCATGTTCTTCGTAATTTTATAAAGAAAACTTTACATTTTCAAAATGATCGGTTTATAATCATAAGATTTTGAGTTAGAACTCCCTCAAAAAAAAAAAAAAGCTTTCGTTAGAACCATTTTCGTTCCGCCATTTTAAATTTTAGAATTTTGATGACAAATTCCAAATTAGAGGATCCCAAACCCCGGCCACCTAATTTCATTGTAATCTGCAAAATATTTCGAATTTAGGTGGTTTTCAGTTTGACCGATTTTTGGGCGATAGTGACGAGGTTGTTTTTGGCTCATATGAGAGACATAACATCGGAACGAATTTGAATTTTGCTTTGAAATTTTGACTAGATATACCTACTAACAATTTATATAATAAAAACAAAAAAGATTTTTTGAACATCCTAATGTGGTTTCCCCATTTAAGTCGTACATACAGAACATTTTAGTGAGAAAATTGAAAAACTTATATTTTAGAATGCAAATTGCGTTCATTTTGACTCTCAAAAAATGACCCCGAAGTGCCTTGTATTTGAACTTTTGGTCACAACTGACCAATATAGTCCACCATTAGAAGCTCTTATGTGCTAGTTTGGACGTACCGTTATCTGTGATTGAATGTGATAAATACTGAATTCGTCATCTTCTAACCGCGCATTCCCCTATATCAAAATAAAACGAATTTCTTACTGTTGGTGGAATGCGTCATGTTTTATGCTCTCCTTCAAAATGACAAAGTAACCATTGGTTGTTATAGAAACAAGGTATAAACACAGAAGTACGGACAGTGATTACTGGATATGCAGCTGAAATTTTTGAAATTACTTCTTGATGGTCAGGTCAGTTATTAGTATACTATATTTTAAAGAAATATATTCATAACACAGATTGTGGATGTACAGGAAAATTTTAATAGAATAGCAGGAATAGCGTGGAGTCCCAATAATGAAAAACTGGCCGTAGCAACTGCGGATCGACAGATATTGCTTTTCGATGAGTCAGGGGAGCGCCGAGATAAGTTCGCAACAAAACCGAGTAATCCGGCAAACGGGAAAACGTCGTATGTTATAAGAGGACTTGCCTTTAGTCCGGATTCAACGAAATTGGCCGTTGGACAAAGTGATAACATTGTGTATGTTTATAAATTGGGAGAAGGATGGGGTGATAAGAAGGTTATTTGCAACAAGTTTCCACAGACCTCATCTGTGACTGCATTAATTTGGCTGGCCTCAGGGCCCATTATTGCAGGTATTTGAATGTATCCAAAATATTGTAGAATATAGAATAACATCTTTTAATAATACTAAATAAAAATTTACCAGGCTTAGATGATGGAAAAGTTCAAATGTTGCAATGCAAAACCAATAAGTCTCAAAAGTTATATAGTGTTGAGCATATGGTTGTGTCCTTGGCAGCCAACTCTCGAGGTACAGGATTTTTATCTGGATACAGCGATGGTTCAATCATTCGTTATTGGACCTCGGAAAATGGAAGTGAACCAGCAGGAAAAGTATTGCAGCACTCTGTTGCACCGTACGCACTCGCCTGGCCTCAAGGCAATATTGCTGCGGCTGGATACGATAAGAAAATCATCTTCTATGATTCAGAGGTATTGGATGAACATTTCGGAATTATGAAAAATTAACCTTTATAGTGCTGTTAGGGTCATACAGTAAAAATCTTTGACTATTCTCGAAGTGAGGATGAAGGTCCTTTTACCGCTGCGGTTTTGAGCCCAAATAGTCAACTTGTAGCTTTCGGTGGTTACAACAAAGTTCGAGTTTATTCGAAGAGTCCGAGTTTGCAGACTTGGAATGAATCCACAACAAAAACCATAGATAACTTCTACTCTGTCTCGGCATTAGCTTGGCGAAGAGATGCGTCACGGTAAGCCAAGAAGTCAGCTATTATTTTCGACATCTAATATCTATTAACTTACAGTTTTGTAATAGGTTCCGTATCTGGAGCAGTTCTAATGTTCGAATCGTTTTTACGGCGAATCATTTGGCAACAGAAACTGGAGCTAATTTTCATAGCTTCAAGTCAGTTGCTTGTTAAATCACTCTCTGAATCATCAAAGGATATGATTATAGAAACACATCTGGGATTAGAAATAGATGATGTTCGTATTATGGGTAAATCAAATTACCTGGTCGCCAGAACACAGGATTCTTTGATTGTTGGTGATTTAACAAGGAATTTGATAAGTGAGGTGCCTTGGGTGAATTCAGGACGACACGAAAAGTTCTACTTCGAAAATCCAAATGTTTGCCTAATATTCAATGCTGGGGAATTGAGTTTACTGGAGTACGGTGAGAACACTATCTTGGGATCTGCACGAACTGAGTTCGTGAATCCTCATGTGATTTCTGTGCGTCTCAATGAGAGAGGAAATTCCAAGTAGGACAATTATTATATGTAAACATGAAGATTATGATTTAATGATGCTAATATGCTATATCTCTTTTTTGCAGGGACAATAAGAAACTTGCGTATTTATTGGATATGAAAACAATTTCTGTGGTGGATCTAATAGCTCAATCCGTTATCGTTCAATTCAGCCATGATTCAAAAATTGATTGGATGGAATTAAGTGAAACTGCCAATAAAGTGTTGTTTAGGGACAAGAAAAGACGGTATTTGTATTCATATTATAACTTTATTTTATTGGCATAAAACATTGCGGTTTCTCTAGATTGATCGTTGTAGATATTGTTTCTGGGAAGAAACAGACTCTCCTCGGGAATGTGTCCTTTGTCCAGTGGGTAGTACAGAGTGATGTCGCTGTGGCACAGTCCGATAACAATTTAGCTATTTGGTACAACATTGATCTACCTGAACATGTTACAATAGTACCGATACGAGGAGATTGCTTCGATGTTACGAGGGAAAAGGTATGCTTCTTATATTCCCATGGAGATGGACAGAATGTAGAGCTAACATATTGGTAAATCAAAGGGGAAGACACTTGTACGGTCGAAGGAAGGTCTTTCAGAATACACATATCAACTAACCGAGGGTCTAGTGGAATTTGGCACAGCGTTAAATGATTGTGATTTCAGTCGAGCAATTCTATTCCTAGAAGACCTTAAAGAGAAGACAGCGGCTAGATCGATGTGGCACAATTTGGCCATTATAGCACTGGAACAGTCAAATTTGGCGGTGGCACAGCGATGCTTTGCAGCTCTAGAAAACGGTTCGAAAGCATTTTACTTGAGCCAGATACTAGACCGTACTCGTAAATACGATCAACCTTCGCAGCAAGGAATTTTGCATCCCGAAGTAAATGCGAAAATGGCTCTGTTAAACTCAAATTTAAAAGTTGCGGAAAGAATATATTTGGAACAAGGAAATATTGAATCGGCACTGGATATGTATAAAAATTTAAAACTGTGGGATGAAGCTATCCAATTGGCAGAACGAAGAGGATACATTGACAAAATTCCCTTGCTTAAGGAACAACAAATGAGTTTCCTGTTAAACACTGGACAAGAAGATAAAGCTGGTAAAGTACTTGAGGAGCAGGGCGAAGTCAAGAAAGCAATGACCTTGTACCTTAAGGGTAAAAAAGTGGCGAAAGCTGCACGATTAGCTTTGAAGTTTCAACAATTATTGCAAGATGAAAATTTAATGGCAGCAGTCACAGAAAGTCTTATTAAATCAGGTAAATTCATTTTATTATTATTGTAGTTGATTTATTGAAAATTAACAATTTGCTTCAGAATTTTACGAATTGGCCGGAGATGTTGCCTTGAATCTTTCTCGTCCTGAAGTAGCGTTATCTCTGTATTGTAAAGGTGGGGCATATGAACGAGCTATAGAACTTGCTCGTAAGCACTCACCCCATGAAGTGACCACACTTGAAGAGAAATGGGGAGATTGGTTAGTATCCAAAAGACAGTTGGACGCCTCCATTAATCATTACATTGAGGCTGGAGCCACAGAAAAGGCGTTGGAGTCATCAGTGGGAGCAAAGCAGTGGCGGAAAGCAATTCAAATTGCAAAAGTATTGGACAATTCTGCTGAGATTGGCAAATATGCATCGGAGCTCTCGCGATACTTAGTAATTTCCGGAGACTTGGAAGGCGCCAAAGATTTGCTAGTCAGAGCTGGTCTGCATAAAGACGCAATTGAACTTCTTTGTAAACAGGGACAATGGGATTATGCATGCCAAATTGCTGAGCAACATCTTAGTAGTAATGAAATGCGAGAAACTTTCTTAGACTTGGCATCGAATCTAGAAGAACAAGGTAGAGAAGTTCCTTTTAAAATACAATTAATTTATTTTATGTTATTTAGGAAAATATCGTGATGCCGAAAAGGTTTATATCGCTATAAAAGAACCAGATCTGGCAATTGCAATGTACAAACGTTTGGAATTGTATGATTCAATGATACGTTTGGTAGAAAAATATCACAAAGATTTAGTTGAGAGCACCCACATCCACTTAGCACGACAATTGGAAGCCAAAGGGAAACTGAAGAATGCTGAGACTCACTTTTTAGCAGCAGGTGACTGGAAATCAGCAGTTCACATGTTTTGCAATGCTGGTAGATGGGAAGATGGTTTTCGAATTGCAAAGGAAGGAGGAACAGAAGGGGCAAGCAATCAAGTGGCTTACATGTGGGCGAAATCACTGCCAGTGGAAGGCGCTGCTCGATTACTAACTAAGCTAGGGCTGTTGGACACAGCATTAAATTTTGCTTGCGACTCTGGGCAATTTGACTTTGCAGCAGATCTTTGCCGTATCACAGGAAAACCAACAGAAGAAGTTCATTTGAAAATAGCAATGTCTTTAGAAGATGAAGGTAAATTTCAAGAAGCCGAAGAGGAATTTATTCGAGCTAAGAAACCGAAAGAAGCTATTTTAATGTATACACACAGTGGGGATTGGAAATCAGCCTTGAAAGTTGCAGAGAATCATTCTGCGGAGAGTGTAAATGAAATTTTAGTAGGACAAGCAGCGTTAGCATTTGAAATGAAAAACTATGCAGAATATGAAGTGCTTTTGCTGCGCGCCCAACGACCGGATATTATTATTCAAAATTATCGGGAGTCCAATATGCTGGATGATGCTTTTCGTATAGCCGAGGAGTATCTTCCCAATATGCTACCTGAATTGCTGCGACTAAAGAATCAAGAGAAGCAGCTTAGTGCAACTTCTTCTAGTTCCCAATCATTGTTTCAACAGGCCCAGGATTATGCAAGGAATGAGGAGTTTCGTAAGGCTGCAGAATGTCTTATACAAATATCTTCAGTAAGTGATGATCTAGCTCTAATTGAGAGATCTCTTATACGTGCCGGCGAAATTTGTACTCAGTTCCTAGAAGGGGCTGATGCAATTGATATTGCTCGCCTTTTAGGACCGCGTTTGGTTAACATGAATCAAATCAGTCAAGCTGCGCAGATTTATCTTGCTGCTGAAATGCCCAAGGATGCAGTGGATGTTTTCATACAAACCGAACAGTGGAGCAAAGCTCATCGTTTGGCAAAACAAATCAGTCCCGAATTGGTTTCTTATGTGGAAGACACTCAAAAAAATCACTTGAAAAGCGAGGACAATATCGAAGAACTCGCCGATATTGGTACTTTTAGTTTTTCATAAAGAAATATATATTAAATTTACTGTTTTTTTTAGATATAATGAGTGCATTAGATATGTTAGCCGAACACGGGCAATGGACTCGATGTCTAGAAAAGGCGAAACTGATGAATGCGAAAATTTTACACAAATATTTAGCTCTTTATGCCGCACAATTGATCCGTGAGGGTGAGGGTCCAGCAGCACTGTCCCTTTATATTACTCACGAAGCACCGCCAATCCAACAAAATTTTCAAATTTATAACCGACTTTCTTTAGATTGTCTGGCACTTCGGGAGCAAATTGGAAGTAATATCTACAAGGATTTGAGAACATTTCTATTTCACTTATCTCTCGTACGTGCACTAAATTATAATTGTTAACTAAAAATAATGTACTATAATATATTCTAGGCTATGAAAAATTCAGATTACGCTACAACTGAATTTTGCGATCAAATAGAAAGTCTACTTCTGATCGCTCATTATTATACAACTCGTGCAGCCTGCAGACAGCTGCCAGCTCTTCAAGGAATAGCAGTAAAATTGTCAGTGGCATTGCTCCGTTACACTGATACAATAGCAGTGGATAAGGCATTCTTTGAGGCTGGAATCGATTTACGAAATGTTGGTCGAGAATCTGAAGCTTTTGTCATGCTAAATCACTATCTTGATGTTTGTGAAGCAATCGAAGAAAATTCTGGTGATCTTGTGGATCATACTGATTTAGTGGCAACAGATTTCCCAAGCTCTGTTCCCATACCAAAGTATTTGCACTTAAAAGATGAACCCAATGTGCACGAGGAGGTGAGAGAATGGGTTTTGGCTGTTGATCCATAGGATCAAAAAGTTGATCAGGTGAAAAACATTTTTGAGAATCTTGAAATTATAAAACTAATTAACTTATTTTCTCAGATACTTCCACTTGATAATCGAAATCTTTTCGAGTCTAATTTAGGAGTATCTGGAATCGCTTGTGTAGTAACAGGTTACCCAGTTCTGGGGAGGCAACCCATTACATTTCAGAGATCACAAAGGCAAGCAAATAGAGATGCTTGGAGTAAGTTAACGGTGGCCGCAAAAATGGCCCCGCAGAGTGATATACCAGACATAATTGAATTCATCGAGAAATGGTGCGGCTCTGCTAATTTTGTCATGCACTGAAATCAACTCAAGATACTTGTGCAATTATTATTGTAAATTATCAGAACTATATTTTAAGTGATAAATTAGTTGAAAATCATAAATTGGGTTTCAACAATATCAAATGGATTATTATTCTTCAATATTGTTTGTTGTTTTTAATGCATCTATAGTAACTTCACAAGGACTTGTTTGCGACCGTCCGACCAACTGAATTTGCAACTTGAGGGCAAATCCTTCTATAGGTAATTAAGTTTCAGGTGCTGAGGTAGAGAAAGGATGTCCTCCCTGAAATCGAGTCTAGGCAATATCTATATAATATACTAGCAGGTACCCCGTTACAGCCGGGTCGGTGAAAATTATAACACAATGAACATCACATATTCAGATTACATTTTGAATTTACCCCCAAACGCGACGTATATTACATAGAACCGTTTTCCGTAAAGTTAGTTTTTTCAGTCAAGGGGGGTTGAATTAGGATTACAGGATGGCAGTTCTCATTGAGCTTTTTTTGTAACCAAAAAGGCGACTTACCAATTTTTATGAAGTATTATACTTCAAAAATGGCAGATTTTCATATAAACTTACTTCCCTTATTTTAACCCCTTAGAGGTGGAATTTCAAAAAATCCGGCCTTAACAAAACTACAACTTTTTAATACTCAGGACCTGTCTTTTTATACATATAGAATATAGATAGTATACTTCTTATTCAGGGATCCCTAAATGAATTTCGGAATCGTTACTGATAAATGATAATGCAAAACTGATTCTGTCCTATTGACCTTGACGATTACAGATTAGGAGATTGATGATGAAAAGCCGAAATATTCAGTTCTGTGTTCACTATTTTGAAGCGATGTCCTTTTCACCTGTACTTGAAACAGGAAAATTAAATCAAATACAGGAAGATACATAATTACCAGTGGTTTACATAATTTAATGTACGAAATAAATTCTATAAAATAAAACTGCGGCCAACATTTTTACGTTCGTATTATTAAATTGGAACAGGAAGTTTTTAAAAAGAAATGTATATTTTTTTGGGTAAACATTGTATAATATTTATTTTCCCATTTTTTACACAAGTTTACATCTAAATAAAATACACTGAAAGCAGTTAAACCTCTAGAAATTACTAACAAAGTTTTTTCAACTAACATAGAAATATTTTTAAAAAACGAGTATTCCAACCACGAATAATAATTAATTGTTTATTATTGCGTGGTCTGTTGGAATAAGTACATTAGGTAATATTTTCAATAAGAACATCAATAGGTAACTTTTTCTTTTCAAGAATTCAATGCGTTTAAGCCTCCAGCGGCTATAGTTAATAAAATTTAAAAATATATGCTAGTTATTTTTGAAAGGCTACGAGTTGAGGACAATTTATATTTTATAGGCACAGTTTTCATTAAGATCATAAACCTGGAAAATCAATTATTTACGTGTGTAAAGTATGTAATAATGCTTAGAAATAGTTACTTTCAAAATACATGTGTATAATACGTCTATTGAGGAAATATTTGTTTGGTAATAAACTGTTTTAGTCCAAGTAAAAAAATTGCAGTTTGTAAATATATTCGACGTCTGTCATTTTGCTTAAAGCAGTATAAACTAATTTTGTATTTCGTTTGCTGTTGAAATTAGAGCATTCCAATTGAATCACTTTCTCGGTTACCGGATTTCTCGAAGAACATTGCATCCTAAAATAAAGGGAAAGTAAGTAAATGATTGTTTTTACTATGGATGTATGCATTTACAATAAGGAAACACGCTCCTAGCAAAACAGCTTTCATTCGAACGTCTAAGTCCAGTGGGAAGGTAATGCCGAAAAAGTCTGCATCTGTAAAGATCTCGCGCGCTAATCCAGACCACTGCTTTGAAATTTTTCCAATCTGATTTCCAGTAAGTGAGACAACCTATCGTTGTACAGAGAAGTTAGTTTGTTATTTGCTATATGTTTTAAATATAGGGAAGCCACACAAAACAATGTTTTGTTCACCCAAGGGCGTCTTCTCACCTTAAATTCAACATCCCCACAAATGCTCCAAGTGCAAACTGGACCTTCAATTCTAAGTACAGGCTCTCCCAATTGGTTTTTAATAACAAATTGTGGACTGCAGATGCTCCATTCCTGTTGTACGGATCCCACAACAGATCCAGGTGGAGATGATACTTCAATGGATTGAAGGCAGCATGGGAAGCAGCACGATGAACATGCTAGAGGTCGGTAAAGGTGTATTACCTCATTTCTGTAGTTGTCTAAGACTTTCATGTCGAATGGGCGACTAGGTCCACAGCAATTGCGTGTGCAACAATCATTATCCTCTACAGCATAAAATACTTTCTGGCCCAAACTATTTTTTACAGTATATTTGTTGTTAGTCTCGAAACCAGTAAATGCTTCCAAAAGTTCAACTTTCTGTTTAACCAGAAGTTGATCAATTGTTGTCAGATATTCTAGACCTGGTGGGCAATTCGTTGTATTGCTGGGAACTGACATCCATGCACCTAAAACCAAATCATTCTAATTCTACATTGAAACTTTTCGATGGCCAATGTAGAAACTACCTTGATCTCCTCCCCCTGGCTGGTTAACAATTGGTTGTTGGAAGCCAGGCGGTGCATACGGTTGGTGTGGAGGACTATAAGGTGGCTGAGATCCAGGCGGAGGACCATATGGCTGTGGTGGTCCATAGGATGGCTGATCAGCTCCAGGGCCATAACTCATTTGGTTCGGTGACGGTCCGTATGGCATCGGTTGGAAGCCAGGAACTGGCTGGTATCCCTTCAAGAAATATTCCAGTGCGTTTACAAAAGTAAAATATTATGCTTTCTTTTTATTTATTTTAAATTTATTTTACTTTTTATTATGTCTCATGAGAAAATATGCTTGTAGTGCTCTTCAGAAATATGCGGAAATAAAAGCACCCGCTCAAGCATCTGGATCTCTAATACAATCGAATATGTTCGGCTGTAGATCTTTTTAAGACACATTTACAATGATTATCAATGCGCATGGCAGAACGAGTTATAATTTTACACTCATATAGGTCATTTTTTACCACATATCATTGACCGACAAATTGGTGTGAAAGTATACGCGTGCGGCGTGACGTGGATATCAAATTTTTTCTTGTATTACTCACCGGAGGGGCGGGATGCGCGCCAGGCTGTTGGTCAATTGGGGCGGTTGGTGGAGGGTATCCAGATCCACCCCCATAAGCTGGAGGAACATAACCACCCTTTCCGGTATTATCCATTGGGAACATTTGATCAGCAAATTATTAAGTAATATCTAGTGGAAGTGAAGCCAAAAAACACTGACTTTTTTTTAAATTTTTATTATATTTGCTGCTGATAGCAACTGGAAGAGTGACTTTGTGCGCTCCTTCTTCTCCCACTTCCTCGAGGAATTATAATAAGCGTGAGTTGAATTTACTATAAATCCTGATAGATAATGTGCCCCGTTTATTGAGGCATCTGACAAATTAATTCACTTATAGTTTTGATAAAATAATGCCACCCCACTTTTGAAAACTCCTCATTTTCTTAAGAAAACAATTGAACTGTCAAAAGCAATGCGGTAGTTTTCGTTACATATTTCGTTAAGTTGGGACAAGTGGCCAGGACTGAGGACTGTACTTGTTCTGAGTTTTCGAACTTGAACGAACTCATGCAACCTCAAATCTCGTGAGATTTTCGAAAATCATCCCGGGTGTGTTTTCAAAATAATTTATTTTAAACAAAAACAAAAGGTAAAAAATTACCAAAAATATGTAAGTATATAACCTTATTAGGTAAAAAGAAATGTTTATTTTAAATATAAAATATTTAATCGAAATTCTGATAAAAAATTAGAGGAATTTTTTGATTTCCTATGAATTTCAAGGCTCATTCGTTGTACTAATGGTATATTCATTTTGGATTGCGAAGATGAGGACGTCCTCGTCCAAAGCGGAGCAAATTAGTGTATTTTTTTTATTAAAATTGCTGTGATTACTGTTGTTTCACTAAATTTACATGTATATTGAATTCTTTAGAAACTTCCCGCTATCCCATTTCAATGTTCGTTACACTCTCGATATACTGATTGATCTATTCCGTAACCATTCTTGTAGATTTTACATTTTGCAACAATTTCGCACCACGACCACATTTATAAAGAAGTTTTATTTATTCGAAAGAAAAATTTTATAAATGTACCGGAAATGGACCGTTCCCGTTTCACCTGTCTCGTTCCGTCCCATTTTTTAACCGATTTCGGGGTGGAAATTCGAATTTTTCTAAACCACATGTTGTGGGGTATCGTTGAAAAGCTCTTGAAGAGTAGTTTAGAAATCCATAACTAATATCTCGATTTTGAAATAAAATACCCCAATAAACGCAATCGAAACACTTCGAAATCTACCTCAGCCTGTCAGCCAGCCGAAAGGGATTTTTAGTATGGTAATGGGGAAAGTTGTCTGAAATTTATATTGTAAAATATGCTATAGTATTGCTATATTAAGGTTCCATGTTTGTACTCCTTTGAACCTGTGAAACTGTTTAATGGGATTGAGCTTACCAGCCACCATTTATTAAAGTTGATGTTAGTTACAATTATCGGTTGACAGTTCAACCAGAGTTCGATGTAAAACTATTCAAATCAATGGTGAATTAATGGAAACATTTTGCAAATAAATATACGGTAATTTTCAATTAAATGTGTTATACGATTCTGCACTTTTCCACATGCAGGTCGTGGGCCTTATCTGTCTATTACAGCCTACAGGTCACAAAGTTTAAAGAAGGACATACACTGATAACATTACGGTTTGAACCTTTATGAAGTAAAATAATGCAATAAAAAAAGATATTTGGAAAATAATCGTCTCTTATTTATTTAAAAAGTTCAAAATAGCTAAGTGAGTTGCCATCTTCTTGTATACACTAATTTATGAAATCACTTTAATTTATCAAAAAAGGAATAGTCAAAATTCTTTCCTATTAACTATTATAACATAGATTGATTAAGAATAACACAAACAGGCTCTGTTTTGGTAACAGAGCATAAGTAAATATGTGAAAAAAGTTATTTCTTGCTAACCTAGAATATTTCACACATCCATCATCTACTTTATCTTCATGGCGATGGCTCGCTTCGTCACTCGCCCGAAAAACATACCAATTATAAAAACCATGCCCACTATGGAAAGCATTACGACTAGGAAGAATTTGTTAGCTGGTGATGACGCTACTTGAGATAGCAACTGTTCCATGTTTTCCGGTGGTAACGATAGTAACTATATAAAGGAAGACAAAATCTAATTTAATTCTCTCATTGAAGAGCAAACAATTATTTCTTACAGTTTCCGCATTTCTAAACATTTCCATTCGCTTTACCAATTTATTTTTACAATCTTCTTCCATTGCTTTGAATTCATCTTGTAAAATTGTTTGCAAACATTTCAGTTCTAAAACATAAAAACAAATTATTTCCAATGACTTGATAATATGATGAAAACACTTACGTCTACCATTTCCACTCTTCACATTCGAGCAGTATTTGAGCAGATCTACAGTGCAGGCCCTTTGCAAAAGAGGATCGACATGAATGTCGGCCTTGGCTTCTTGAATTAGAGTAGCAACTTCAATTTTACACTCTTTGGTCACGATTCTTTGGTTGAGGAAGGCATTCTTCAGACACTCCTCCACTTCGCCGTGCTCTTCGATCTCATTGGTAGGCTTGCACAGAACTTGAATTTCAGATTTACAAAAACTTTGAAGTAGTGGATTCAGTTTATAATTCAATGCTTGCTCCTGGAGAATTTCAATCATTTTTAGCTCGCAGTTGTGATCAAGTTTTGCCTCACGGAACTTTCCTTTCAGACAATTTATTACCTGTAAAATTAAATTGTGTTTTAAATTAGTGCCATGAGGTTTTGATGGAGAACATACAAATTAAATTGAAACCCAAATATATTAAATCTAATTAATTAATGTATGATATTTGAACAGAATTTCGAAATACATTTACACAATCTGGAGAAATACAAAGAAACTAGTAAAATAACAATATTTTTCTCTTTCGACGAATGGAACCATCCATCGCTGGATATTACATAATATTTTCAAAGATTTCAGCCATATAAGTAGATAATATGGTTCTAGAACTAGTTTATGTATATTTTTCTTGAAACGATATTATTATTATTATTTTAGTATTTTAGTTTTTTGGCACTATGATGATTGATGATAAGATCCGCTGTTTTTCAATGAATCCAATCGATGGCAAAAAATAGTCTGTAATATGTGATTTATTTCAGGACAGTGAAACTTGGATAATTCGAACTTTTATTTAGATAAAAAGTGGAACTGATGCATTATTAAGACTAGAAATTCTAGGAAACAAGCCAAGATCTCCAACTTTTTTGAAATAAATTAAATGTCTAGGAACGTTTTTGTAGTTACGATATACATTATACAATATGATGCAATATGTATTACAAACTACATACTATAATATATTGAGGTTTACAGAATAACATGTTTGTCTGTTTCTCATTTAAAAAACAAAAAGTTTCAGCCTTATATGGAAACACCAGGAAAATTTTGCCCGATTTCGCTATATTTGATTTTGACCTTACAATTTAAACGAAGAATTATTGTACCGAATGTCGATCCTCTAGCTATAAGAGTTTTCAACTTATCCGCTCTACAGACAGACATAATATACTGTTAACTCCAAAAATCGATTCAGCATGTCAAAAAACCCTGGAACACCAATTTCGTACCATTCTAACCACATTAACAGCTTTGGCACACAGAAATGGGTGTTCGGACCCACTGTACGCTTAAATGGCTTTCTTGGCTAGGATATTAGCCCGTTGATTTCCTTCGATCACCGAGTGTCCTAACAACAACATTATGAGAAGCGCATCTGTTAGAGGACTTCCTCCAGTGCAAGAGATGACTTAACATCCGTCCGGTTAAGGCACCTAATCACCGCCTGGTTAACCAGCGCTATGAGGATTGTGCAGCACCCATACGATTATTCCAATGTTTTTGCCACATACAGTTCAACTGGGAGCAATGTTATAATGGCTATGAAAATGATCAATTTTTATTTTCATTGTTGATAAGGGCATAAAAGGAAAATTATAATTATTGCCAGATAAGGAATCTGTTTTGCGTCTGAAATAAAATTCCTCAATGAAGGTAAACCTTTACGAATACAAAGATGATTTGAAAATAGCTCATAATAATGAACTCGTCTATAATAAAGTCACAAGATAACAAACCCTTTATTTAGATAAATGTTAATGTTGGATACAACACTAAAATTTAAAAGCGCCGCCTGGTTCAATTAGCGTTTAACAGAAATAAATAAATAATAATACGATACACTAAATCATTACAAATAGTAAAATATTATTTCGGTGACAAAAAGTTACGAGCAAGGGATGGAAATAGTTAGTTCCTTGATTCAAAATGTAGAAATTACTAAAAACACACCGTGGCAATGAAATAATTAAGAAGGCAATAAACCGCCAGATAACAGATTTTATGTAGATATTGTCAAGTTCAGAAATTATCTGAGCTCACGTTGAAAGAGTATTGAAAAGCCGTTAGCAGTAGTTATAGCCAGTCGCTGCTCTAAGTCGGTCTGGATATTTGCATATAAGAATTTGTTGCAGTGAGGAAAATGAATTACTTCCAAAAAGCATTGTTAATTGTGATTCTGTGCGCAGTTTTTCTACAGTTGACTGCCACTCAAAACGAAGGTAAATTAATTGAAATTCCTGGATTAGGATCCATCCAGGGATCAACAACAAAAACTGCTTGGACTAAAAGAGTTATTTATCAATATTTGGGAATTCATTTCGCTGAATCACCGAGTGGAAGACTTCGTTTTAAAGTAAGTTGAATGGTCCTTCGATTTCTAATTACTGTCTAATTATAATTCTTCATACGATTTTATCACTTTCAATATATTTTCTTGGCTCTTCACAAATGGAATCAATTCGTTGGATAAGAATTTTTCGAAATGATATAAAACCACTTAATCACTGCGTCTGCCTTGATATCTGGAAATCTAATAAAACCTTATCAAAATTAAATGGGTTAACTTTTCAACTACAATCATCAAGTTAGTTTTCATTGTTTTTCGAAGATAAGGAACTGTTTTGATTGTTGCAAAAAATACAATAATTTGTCACCAACACTAACAATAAACCATGGCTAAATCAACACTAAAACATAAATAGAAAATCTGAAATTTCGTTGAACCAGAAACTGTTAGCTATATCAGCAGTATTGTTAATTAACAAATACATGTATTTTTTTACCTTAGATTTAGATTACAAAGTTCCCAGACTGGATTTTTCACGTCGTTTAATATGTTGATCAACAATTGCTACCCATGGAGTGACATCATAGCTACCTTCCGACTAGTTTTTGAGATATGCCGTTTTCAGTGCCAGTATTTTTGAAAGATTGAGCAGATTATGGCGCATAAAAATGATCATAAACTCTATATTTCCGTGTACTCTATAGTAAGATAGGATAAAGAGTTTTAGATTGACTGGACGCAATTCTATTAGCTGATGTATGCGCCACATGCTTTATAAAGTATCAGACTTGACATCATTTTTGAAAAAAGTACCTATATTATTATTATAGTCTTTAAAATTCGACATCCCCAGAAAACAGAATTTTTGTTCAAGAGTGAAAGTATTGTCGTCTTTTGACGTCCAGATTTTTATACCCTAGATGTAGAGTATATAATATATTAGTTAAGTTTTGACCGAACGTTTGCAACGCCCAGAACTAATCGTGACTGAAAAAAAAGTACTATATATTCCGTTTTATGCATGTCCGTCTGTCTATTTGTTGTCTGTCCAGACGATAACTCGAGAACGCTTGTCGCTAGAAACTTGAAATTTGGTACTTACAGTAATACTTCATAGAAATTGTAAGGTCAAATTCGAAGATGAGCAAAATCGGGCAACTCCTTCCTAGTGTTGCCATATAAGCCTGAATCGTTTTTATACAAAAATGTTAATTTTGGTCTTTGGGTATACTGAATATTTACATTTTGAATTTCTTTCGTTAAATATTGTTTAATAGATGCACAAAATTTTTATAAATTATAGGTACCATTTTCATATTATTTATTAAAACAAAACTGTTTTCTTTCGGGATTGGTATTGTGCTACAGGGCGCGTCCTCGGGTTCCGGTTAGAAGAATGACCTGCCCTGTTGCATTGCAGGTTAACTGGGAATGCAAAATAAGCAATCGCGCACAACTATAGGCTTTACTTAGAATAGAGTAAGAACGAGTATATTTTTCTTCATCTAGATTCTAGAGTTTCACGTAATTGGTGTTACCAATTGCTTCCTTACTAGTTTTAACTTTATTTTTATAATTTGATTAAAATTATATTCAAAATTGATACCAAAAACGTTAGTTGTCTTCATAACCCTTCTTAAGTTATTTGTGCTTTCTCAAAACAGTTTATAGTGGATATATGGGTGTATTCGTTACAAGATTTGGCGACAAACATACACGAAGTGAAGTTAATATTAAGTGATATAAAAATGGAAAAAAATGCCCATTTAATTGCCCACTCGGAATGTTTGGTCTGGAGCCGCCTCTGATTGGCATGGGGCATTGAAACACATTATACACGTTGTAAAAAATGTAGCATGTCATTGCATGCTTTTAGAGGTTCCGCTTAAAAATTATTATTAACATGATCCAGTCAGTTAACTTTAAATCGGTGCTTATCACTACTTAAGTACTTTTAAAACACTTGTACATTATTTTTTTATAACATTTTATTTACAGCTTGCCGTTCCCCGGAATGCTTGGACGGGAATATTTAATGCGACGCAGTATGGACGAAGGTGCCCTGTGAAAGGTCTACAGTTCGGGAATCTAACGGAAGACTTAGAGGATTGTTTACACTTAAATGTTTTTACCCCAAATGTGAGAAAGAAAACTTTCATTCGTGCAATATTCTCAGTAGTTCAGTATTTCTTAGGTCACCGGAAATGCTCCGGTATTGGTGTACATTTATGGTGGAGGGTTCTACAATGGATCTTCGTCAACGTACAAACCAGATTTTCTACTTGAAAAGGACATTGTCCTTGTAGTTGCACAACACCGTCCAGGGGCCCTAGGATTTCTTTCTACACAAACTTCTGAAATTCCCGGGAATATGGCAATTTCCGATGTCATTGTAGCAATGGAATGGATTAAAAAGTATATATCGTACTTTGGAGGTGATCCCCAAAGAGTTACACTCAGTGGACAATCTAGTGGAGCAGTCATAGTTACTATCTTAATGATGAGTCCAACGGTACAGCCAGGATTATTTCATCAAGTAATTTTACAGTCTGGTTCACTGCTAGGACCATGGACCAGAAAAATTGAGATGATTCAGACGGCGAGGGATATTTGTCTAAGAGGAAACTGCGCAGACTGCCAAAGTGTTTTTAGAATTAATCAGTGTTTAATCAACATGAATATTTTGGACTTCGTGGACATTTCTACTGGAGATAAAGTGGTTTTATTCAGTGGTTTTAATTGACTTGATATCCTATTTCTTATTTTCTAGCTTCGGTTTACAGACAAATATATACCGATTATTGATGACTATAATCACATATTACCGGACGATCCGGAAAAGTTATTGGAGGTCTCCAAACCTTATCCGATGGTAGCTGGGGTAACAAGGCACGATGGGAGTTTTATTGTAGCAGGTGCGATTCTTATAACTAACTGGTATTCTATATGACTTTATTTAAAAATCCTTTCAGCTGCTTACGACCAACTCATAAGCGGTAACAAATCCCTGCAAGACGTAAATCCTGTTGATTTCGTCCAAGCTATAATTCATCTCTGCAAGGAGCACACAAACGGGGCAATTTCTAATATGGCTGGAAAACTGCTCTTTAATAAGCACGATCTAGACGAAAGGAATTATAAAAATCTATTTCCAGGATTTATAGACGTAAGGTATTTGCAGATTATTCAGATACTTTTAAGAACACTTCTATTATTTTAGTTAGCAAGTATTCTTTGCTTTAAATCACCTGTGTTAAATACAGCCTTAGTGAACAGCAAAAATATGACCAGGACATATTTGTACACATTCGATTACGAGGGTAATCCCTCATATTTTGGATATGGAGAGGACACAAGTCATTATCCTTTCAAGGGAGGTGCGCATCATTCCAATGATTACATTTATCTATTTGCTACGTTCCCACTGAATAAAAAGGATACCGAAATGGCGAAACAAATGGTTGATTTATGGACATCATTTGTAATAAATGGAAAACCGTCTTCTAAGAATTTCAAAAGTTGGACATCCATTAATGGTTTATTTTGTTGCATATATTCGAATATAGTCAGATTTTCATAATGTTTTTTGCAGGATCTGGTCCCTATGCTCATTTAAATAGAGTTTCTTCTATGGGATATGATTTCTTGGATGAGTTAGTGGTTGAATCAAAGGTGAGTTTACGATCATTTTCATAAAACTGTGATTATATGCAAGCGTTTTTTTAAATATAGAAAACTTCATCCAGTGACTCTCTACTGAAGAACACTAGTGTTCTATTTATTGTAGTGCAAATCGCTCTTCGCATGTTTTAGGTTCAACAACGTTGGACAAATTGCTATAATTTTGAGTTTCTGGTATTTACAATTAGGTAAAATATTTTTATAAATTGTGATTTAATATGTATTGTATAGTGTGTTAATTGAAAATATGTTTCATTTTATCCTCTGTCAACCCACAAACTCTTTATGTGAGAATTGAATAGAAAATCTGTGTAATAGTTGTATTTATTTTCGTTTGTGTATACTGCAATTGAAATTTTTAAAAACATCGCCGAATCTCAAGAACTTGTTGAACAAATCACGTCAACTCGTAGAAGCGCCCATCAGTGAATCGATCTTGCATTTTCAAGTGTCCTGCAGGGGAACTATTGCTATGCAGTTTCTGTTACTGGGGTCTGGAATGAGTAGGGGAAATAACTTCCTACTCAGTAGCACCTTAGCATCCCAACGGCCGGCATAAATATTTCTAACTCATCGCAACAATAATATATGCAGTTCATTATTTCGCAGGGTTCGCAAGACCCTGAACGCAGATACGTTCACTCTCAGTCACGGGAAGATCACAAGTCTCTTGATTTATTGCTTTATGACTCAGGACGGGCTTTTGCCTGTTTTATTCGCTACACAAGAAAAACTATTTTGAGGAGTCGATTACTTACCTTCCCATTAAGTTCTTCATTTGGTTTTGCGGTCGCCACAATATGTGAACAGTGCTGGTCGATGTTCTTCCCACACGCACTCTGCAGAGCTGGATTGAAACGAAAATCCGTATTTAGTTCAATCATTCGATTAACAACAACCAAATGGCAACGAGGATCGAACATGGGCTCATCTTTGTACAGTTTCAAGCAATCCAGCAATTTAGATGGTTCTTTATTTGGGCAATACTTGTAAATCATTTCCTTGCATGTATTCAACAGGGTGTAATCCGTTGAACTATCGTCCAGTTCTGATTTCTTCACAGAGAATATAGCATGACGGCAAGAATCACCCAAGTGAACACTATTCGTTTGAAGACATTCAAGAGCCTGTTTAAAAGTAGGTAAGTATTCAGTTTAGCCAGAAAAGGATAAATATGGAAAAACGCAAACAGAAAAGCAACATAAAAACGGCACACTTGCATTTTTTCTATTCACCTCTCCGGAGCCCATTTCTTTGGGGCACAAATCTTGAATCTCCTTTTTGCAGGCGGTCTTTAATTTTGGATCGAACATAATATTTTCCCTCTGCTGATACAGCTGAGATTTGACCTGTTGTCTACATTCCTTGGGTATTGTGTGACGGTGCCCTTTTATCGTGTCGTTACGCATAACTTCGCTCAAACAGGCTACAACATCATTTTTAGTGGAGCTAGTTGGACAAAAGCGCGTCACATATGGATGACAAGCTTTCTTGAATTTGTATGTAAAATGATAACTTTTTAGGCTGATTATCTGAAAGTGTTCAATGGCTGCTCTGCACTTGTTGTCCTGCCGCAAGTCGGCATCGTTCTTGTGCGAAATCAGACAGTCCATCATGTCGCCTGTAGAATAACAAGTTTTTAGAAATTATCAAACTATGGAGATACGAAATACCTTCATCTCTATTGTTTTTTAGGATGTGATCGCAATGTTTCTCCATGGCATCGTGGCATACAGACATGATTACTGGATTCAACTCGATGTGGGCAGCTTCATCTTCTGTGTAGCTTGAAACTGCCTGCTTACATTGCGGTTGCAATTGTTCTAAATTATCCTGTAAGCATTGCATTTCAGCTCCATTTTCAGTTTTCCGAAGGCAAAAATTTTGCAAATCTGCGATGCATTTCTCCTCGACTTCTGGAATCAGATCCACAGAGATCGCACGTTGCCGCATCACACGCTTAACTTCCTGCAAGCACTCTTTTCTCAGTTGCGCATTGTTAGAGCTGTTGTACGCGATCTTGTGAAGACATGGAAGAATAAGAGGTCCTCTTTCGGGATCCATTTGGCCAGTGTTGGTGTCATCCCATATCCTCTTGGCATTGCAATATTTAATAGCATCTTCTCGGCAGTTTCTGTACAATTGCGGATCCAATTTGAAATCCCGTGCTATAAAATACTCAATAGATCGCAGTGCTGATTCGCAGGTAATGGTCATGACTTGGGTCCCGACGTGGTCCATGAGGCAGGAAAGAACACGAGCATCCCCGCCTTCAGTGTCGCGGCAGGCAATGTCTACGACAGGCTTGCATTCTTGGCGTACTATTGGGTCTACTCGCCAGTCTTCTCCTAGATCTGCGGCCTTTGCGATTTGCTCCAAGGCTCTTTGGCACGTTGGTGTAATGTGACCATGTTTACGCATTAAACAGTGGATGATGCCACCTCCTGCGACATTTTGGGAATCCAAGTCTCCGCAAAATTTTGGTATATCATCTGCGCAGCCCGTTAAAATCTCTGGTGAAAGGTGATAATCCATCATGAGCATTCGTCGATGATCATTGATCTGCGCTTGGCACTTGTCAGTTATTGCTGTTCCATTCTTGACCACGGACTCGAGACACAACAATATTTGTGATAGTTTCACATCCTTGTCGTCGGAAACTCCGCGCCTGCAGTGATTTACCCGGATGTCCTTGTGACAGGCACTTGCTAATCCTCCGCTAATTTTATAGTCTCGCCCAACAAGCTTATCACGTCTGACTACCTGCTCTCTACATTTCACACTCAACTTGGGGCTGTTTTTATGCTTCACAAGACAATTGAAGACAGCACTCGCCCCAGAACGCTCATCCGGACATAATAGCATCGCATCATTCTTGCAACCCAAGAAAAACTGATGATCGAGGTCTAAATTCTTTGCTTGTTGACGAGATATGTCCAGAATTCGTCTCCTACAAACTTGTTTCAATGAACCCACATTATCTTGCAGACACATTAAAATTTCACCCTGCGAGACTTTCTCTCTTCCCGGATCCACCTTCTCGCACCCAAGCAGTTCTATGTCTTTCTTGCAATCACTTATTAAATTTGTTACTAGCCGGTAATCCGTGAATGCCACCTTTTCCAATCTTTGGATTGCTGCCCGGCACAGACTTATCTCAGTTAGCTCATCTAGTTTTCCTGCCAAACAAGACAGGTAAGCCCCAACTTGATTCGATGGTTTGCACTCCTCGAAAGTCGTGGCATATTTTACACACGGCGTTGATACAATCTTAAGAACATTGTCATCTTTTAGAATGTCTCGAGTGTGTTTCCAAATGGTGTGTTGGCATTTTTCCGGCAGCGAATCCAATTGTGACGATTGAAGCGACTGTATACATTCTAGTACCGTTAAATCATCATCCGATGTTAAATGATTATTACAATACGCCTTTAATTCTTCACATTCTGGTTCAGATATTAATTTTCTTTGAGTTGATATAGCCGCTCTAGATTTTCTCGGTAATGTAAATATTGGTTCTGCATTTGCTCCCGGAATTTTCCAGGTTATGTTCAAAATAATACAAAAATAAATTAAAACCTTCATAGTTCTAATGATGGTTTACTTGTTTTTGTTAAATATACATTATTTACTCTAAGAATTATTCTACTATTATCTGTTTTTACTATTTTATGAATAATTTCTTGCAAAATCTCGGGACACTACTGTGAACTGTCAAACTTTGTTTGATGACAAATCGGCAAATGGTGGTGAGTAAACAGAGGTGTGGGTAGATGGTGTGAGGACTGGTTAAATGGTTGCTGAAAGGGGAAATTTTGATATTGAAAGCCGAAAGGTGAGATCCACTCTGATTTTGAAAAAACTTTTGCTGAAAATAAATAAATCAAATAATGAGAAGAATGGAAAAAATTCTTGTCTGCTTGGATCGGAGTCCCACATAAGTCATGACACCAACCCGGAACGAATGGCCTCAATTTGCTCATTCACATTGGGATTTCAACAGAAGTTTTCAAAAATCCCGCAACCATCGCCACCACCCACCACCACCACCACCATTTGCCGGAAATTCTTCGATGCCCAAATGGAATTGTTGAAGCCGAAATTTGTGAGGAACTGTGAGTTCATGATCATGGGATTTGACGCCGTTGGACTTCTTTCCTTGGGATTTTTTGAGACAAAATATAAATGCCAATAACCCAAGTACTATTCCTGAATTAAAGGATGAGATTCAACGGCGCTATTGATGAAATAATGGCAAAATGACAGCGAAAATTTCCTCAAAAGGATCAACGAGTGACAACGGTCACGAGACGGCCATTTATCGGATATTGTGTTGCATACATAACTGCGTGATTTGCAACTTTCAAAGTGGGCAAATGTTCTAACTACTTATTTTATAGAATATTAATATAGGTATGTACTATTTATTATATTATATTATTATTATTACTTTTACAATTTATAAGTTTACTGATGAAGAATCGAACTATGATTCGAATCGTTTAAATATTCTGAATAAAGACATCTTTTATTAGGTATTCAAAAAATTACAGAACAAACAGTCGACAGGAATTTATAATAAGGTCACAGGCACTGGTCGAAATTTTCGTGGAATGAGAATGAGTTATGACCCAATTTTAAAAACTCAGCTCACTGGTTTTCTAAATCGTAGAAACTTATGGTTTTGAATGTAAATTGAAACTTACTTTTTCATTTTTCAATTGAATTTTTAAAGGAGGTTAAAATTATATTGAAGATCGCAGCTTCATAAGTACACTTACCAATGGCAGAAGGAGATGTTCCAACTTTCAAGTGTGTGCTAGTGGGTGATGGTGGCACCGGCAAAACTACATTCGTCAAACGGCACTTGACCGGCGAATTTGAAAAACGCTACATCGCAACGCTGGGAGTCGAAGTCCATCCACTCGTCTTCCATACAAACAGAGGAGCCATCCGCTTCAATGTCTGGGACACAGCTGGTCAAGAGAAATTCGGTGGACTTCGTGACGCGTATTACATCGCGGGGCAATGTGCCATTATAATGATGGATGTAACTGCCCGCGTTACTTATAAAAACGTTCCCAATTGGCACAGGGATTTGACGCGGGTTTGCGCAAACATTCCCATTGTACTCTGCGGCAACAAAGTGGACATTAAAGATCGCAAAGTCAAAGCCAAGGACATCGTATACCACCGAAAAAAGAACCTACAGGTTGGATATATTTTTAGATTCCAGGACATTCAACGCCATAAATACTGAATGTTTCCTTTTAGTATTACGATATTTCCGCCAAATCAAACTACAATTTCGAAAAACCCTTCTTGTGGTTGGCTCGCAAATTGGTGGGTGATCCACATCTAGAATTTGTTGCCATGCCAGCGCTGCTCCCTCCAGAAGTCAAAATGGACAAGGAATGGCAAATCCAAATCGAAAAGGACTTGCAGGAGGCTCAAGAGATCGCCTTGCCGGGTGAGGATGAAGAATTGTAAACATTATTATTTTTAAGTTGATTCTTTTTGAAAATTAATTCAGTCATAAAAGTTAATTTAAATTCAGTTTTGATGGATTCTTGGCCATTTTTTGATGCTTGAGAAAATGCTTTCTTTGTTATTATTGTAGAAAACCATTAAACGATACTGATTTGATTTTTATTTGTTTGTATTGGGGAAGCTACAATGTTTTTGATAAAGTCATTCCAGAGATTGATGAACAATTAGTCAAAATTAACTAAAATTTATTTGGGCTACCGACCGGTCACAAGTCATGCCATACAGATTTTTGTCAATTTTCGGATGATTTGTATCGTTTTGCGATGAATTGTGTCACATTTGCTAAGATGAAAAGAGCGACACAATTCATCGGATGACTTGTGAGCAAAAACTCGGAATATTTCTGACCGAAAAAATGCGACACAAGTCCTCCCATACATTTGATAAAATATTCAAAAATACCTAGGGGAAACACGCTTTGATTTTTGGTCGCAACTTTTGACTCGATAAGTATAACACAGAGTTCTATGTACCATTGGGTAGAGAATATTATTGGCTACATTTTTGTCGAAGAAAGTAATTGAATTGCATCAACAATAAAAAAGTTACGGCCTAGTTTCCAGACATGTGATTTTTGGCCGTCAAAAAATTTGTCGTGTAGGTTGAAACAGACGTAGTAATTGAAAACGGTTAAAGTATTTTTATTATAAAAACGCCTTTAAAATGTTTTTTTGTTAATTTCTTTATTTACAAATTAAAATTTATTTGTAATGCATCAAAATCAGAAACACCATGACTAGATTATCTCGGTCTACGGCTCGCGACTTTCATCAATTGAACTATTAATTTTTATTGAAACACTCTGCCACTTCATTCACTTTGTTTATCCACTTATTAGTTTGTTTGATTAGTTTTTTTTTAGTTCTTTACTTGTCATTGTTTAAAGTAAGACGGCGCATAGTGTTTCAACCTGTACGACATCGTGTTTCAACTTACAAGAATAGCCGATATTTTGAGACGACATGAGATTTTTTTTCCAGGCAATATATTCTTGAAATTCCTTCGGAACTATAAAATAGAGCAAAAACTGTAGTGTAAATGTGATATTCACCTTTTTATACCGATGAAAAAATCATGCTTTTTTCAGTTATGGAAAAATTTTGAAAACACTTTTTTCACAAATTTTTTTGACTTGCTCTGGTTCAAGTACAAGGATGGCGATTCAGTAAGTCTGTATGCTATGAAAAGTTAGCTACTGATAATAGAAATACTTGACACTATACAATTTGGTGTGAACTTTAAAGGAAAAATAAATCTTTGTGTTTCATCCTATATGCCGTTTCAACCTACACGACTCTTCCCTATATAAAAGGAATTGTGTCGTATCTTCTCGGATGAATTCTGACCAAAAAAATGCATCACAATTGACTTGTGTCGCAGTTGGGATGAATTGTGTCGTTTTGCGATGAATTGTGTTCATCCCACGCATGACTTGTGACCGGACCCCCTCAGCATGTGTAGTCTACTAGAAGCGACTTCGAATTACATACGTATATTAAAACAATAACGAAAGTGCACTGCACAAATGCCTACAGAGCGATTTCTTCATTTCGATTTCAGTCTACAAGCAAACGACATATGTTTTTCTTTCAGAAACACAAGCTCGGGATAATTAATTTGAGAGAAAAGCGGCCGCGGTGATTATAATCGGATGAACAACATTTCTGATCCCTGATAACATTTTCCTTTTTCATCGTTTTGCCATGGAACCTGTCGGTTGTCTTCCTTCCCGTACACTCTGCTGGTACCAAAAAACAATTGAATTTCACATATAATGTACGCTGTTTTTTCAGAAAATAGTCACCCCTTAAATTTAGTAAGAGTTTCCCCCGTTGACCTGAAGTTTTCGACTCACTGTCACTAGTTGCATTCTACCGAAATTAATTTGAGATTTTTTCTCAGCCTGCATCTTTATTGCCATCGATTTCACATTTTGATGGTCACTTTATTTCAGTACAATTTCTCGTTTTCGTAATGCTTCCTCTTTTTGATGCCCCAGTGGTCATGGGACTTTGCAGGTAAGATATGCACCTGTCTTACCGCTTACGGGTAAAAGTAAAGGACCCCTGCACCGCCAGCCATAACAAAACATGCTGAATCTTTCGCAGCATCGAACATTTGTTGTTCCTTATTCGTTGTTATTTTGTTTTTATTAAGTTTTAATTTTTCTTGGGCTCTCCTTAATAACTCCTTGCCGACGTATTCTTCATCTCATTCCAGTTGACTTCGGACGCGTGCGCAATCACGTGCCACGCGAACACCTTGCGTCCTGCGCTTGTTTGTTTTTACCGAATCATTAAATACGGATATTCGCTTGAAATTATTTTGTTTATCAGGGACAAATGGTTTTTTGTTTTGTTTTCACTTATTCATTGCTTTTTGAATTGCTATAGAATTAGTTTTGACAGTATCAATTAACTCATTTAGTACATGTATAAGAAAGCATTTTGATAACGTTTCATAACAATGATACATATTTTTCTGCTGAGTGTTTTGTTTTTACAAAGTTCGTTGATAAATTATTTATTCAATGAATGCTCTGTTGAACTCCATTGGGGTGAAGCGCACATGTGCTTATTGGGCAAGGGCTGCTCTCAGTAATCTTCCGCTTTATCTGCCATGTTTTATTTAACGGTTCAGGAATTTTTCGTTAGTACAGGCAGTCCGCATTTTATCGAGTTCCGTTTTACGTCAAGTATCTTTTAAATTTTAATACCATTCCTCGTGTTTTCGTCCATGATACGTTTTACATCATAATCACACACTAGATGAAGAATGTTATTGAAGCTTTTAATAACCTAAATATACATATAATATGTCGGAAAACTATCCTAGCTTTGAACAAGGTTTCAAAGTCAACGATAAAATAAATTCATTAAAATAACTATACAAGTAGGTACCGCAAGTGTAATTGGTTTATACCCTACAGCGCTTACTTGTATAGCTATCTAGACTCTAGGATATTAGATCAAATTATGAAATAATACCCTAGAGGTGGAACGGCACAGTTTTAACTTAGAAGAAAGATTTTTGATAAGAAATTATGTAAAAGTCAATTTTTCTACATCCCACCCGTAAGAAGGGAAATTTTTCGAAGTTATTAAAAATGAGAGTTTTTGTGTGTTTTGACACCTCGGGACCGGACCCTTGTCCGAGCTAAAAAGAAATCCGAACGAACAGAAGTCAATGGAAAACTGTTTGTAAAAATATGAGCAAAAATGATAGTGAACACTAATTATTTATTTGGCACACACTAAACATACACATCGACATCGACATCACATAGAATGACATTGTAACTGTAAGCATAAGTAAAAAGTAAAAGCAAAATAGATAGGTATAATATAGGTTACATTAAGCAGAACAGAAATTTGACCGTCCGAATCATCCGAAGTCCGAACCAAACGGTTCCGAATGAGAGGAGTGAGTCTGAGAAGTGAGTATAAAAATGATTCAATCTTCTATGGCAACACTAAGAAGAAGTTTCCCGATTTTGCCATTCTTCGAGCTTGACCTTATAATTTAAATTAAGTATTATTGTACCAAATTTCATGTTTCTAGCTACAAATGTTCTCGAGTTATCGTCTGGCCAGACAGACAGACGGACATCTATTAAACGGTTTCGTTTCACTTTTCAGTGTTGAATAGTTGAAGTTTCTTTTCTAATTTTTCAAAATTCCATAAATTCCATAATTTTTTAGCGCTGCAAACGTTCATTCAAAAGTCAAAACTAAACAAAAGCCCGGTCCAGACGCTCAGTTTTGAACAACGACTTGTCTGCGCAGATCAGATCGTTGCAGACAACTCGTTGCGTGTGGACTGGAAATCTGCGACGATTTGAAGTCTGCGCAGTTGCAACGATATCTGAGCTAAAGAGCATAGATATCCGTGAATCTGTGCGGACTTCCATGAACTTCGAACGCATATCACACAAAACTGAGCAAAATACGCAGATATGTCGTTGCCGTGTGGACGCTCTAAAAATCGCAACGATTTCATTCGGTCAAAAAACTGCGCAGACAAATCGTTGTTCAAAACTGAGCGTCTGGATCGGGCTTTAGCATTCCAGTAGTTGCCCGATTTCTCACAATCAGACTAATTAATTCCGCAAATCATAATTTTCCACCCGCACAGCCATAAACCCCTTGACGTTGACACAATGGGAAGAAGGACTCCGAATGGGGGTGATCGCACTGTTGCTCACCCTGCTGCCTTTGCTCATTTCTAAATGATGCACACGCGGCAGGCCAACAAAGCGCCTATTTTTACTTGAACTGGATTTCAATCGTGAAGGGGTCACCATTCGCCGCACTCCGCGCACGCCCCAACGACTAGCCACGGCATAAATTGCCCGGCTGTTCTCAAAAAAGTCTGTTTTTTTATTAGGGCTTCTTTGGACCTCAATTGGGATCTTGGTTTTCAAAGGGGCGCATCGTTGTTTCGGGGACTGCATACGCGTGCCGGCTGTCGTGCCTTCGGAAGGAAAAAATAAAATAAATAAATACGGACTGTTCCCTGTCTGATTCGGCGCACAGAATGGAGGGACCTTGATCGGTATTATAAGGATATTTGAGCAAAAACAGGTCCGAAAGGTAAGAGTGCAATGACAGGCGTTTTTACCCCGCGATCCTGCTATGTGGATTGTGGAGTACCTCAGTGCCGATAACGGTTCTGCAAGAAGTGTGTGGTTGCGATCCTTGTTATCGCTGCAACGGCAGAACGATACATCTTGTCACTAAGGCCCCATTTACTCACTCAGGACACTCGCTGGTCCCTATCTGCGCCTACAGGGGAAATCGTTTTCCGTCCATCAAAATTTTAATGAAGCGCAACCTAAAGTAGGCCATCGTCCTGCACGAGATTCACCCCAGAATACACGAGCACTGAATTAACTCGAGGCCGATTAGTTCCTCCGATAAAACAAATGAATTCGGATAACGGTGGCGGGAACTGTGGAGTAAGGGAGCACACGCAGACAAAGGACTGCCCTTGAGAGCTGATACAATATCCTGAGCATCCTCGTGGATAAAGGATCAGAGACAATCGTGCAAGAACATATGTTTGATGACTTTCCATCCGTCTGGATGACTTAGTGCCACGGCTGGGATGTTGATTCGCTCTAAATCCAATCAAGAGGATCGTGAATCGTGACAGCTATCTGAATTTTGAATCTCAATCCACACTTAATTGATCTAACCGTAAGTTATGAGATGAGGATTAGAAATATTCTCTATAATGTTTGTTTTCTTGTCTGTTAGTATATTGCGCATTATCACTTGCGCGTATATTCTATTATTAAAACGTTTTTATCAACTTGTTTGTTTTGTCTGTCTGTTCGGTACAAATTTTGCAATCGATTTCAAACTAACTTCCCGATGAGCTAGAGCCTTGAAACTTTGAACATATCTCAAAAATGGATGACAATACAATATTAACTAGCTCTTATGTAATAAGAAAAATGTTAAACCTCTGCATTTTTGCATTGCAAATAAGGTTAGCAAATATCAACACCACAATGTATTTTGACTGTTAGTTTGTTAAGTATATAACACGTGAAAAGAAAAAAAGTAGTAGCCACAATTTTAAAATGTAAAACAAGTTCAAAATAATTTCGAGCTGTCGCGGTCGTTGTGAAATTTCACTGTTTATATAATAAAAGTGCATGCAAAAATCTAATAATAAAGAGTGTTGGGAGATATTTCTTGTTTTAAATCTTACAAGTATTTTCATAATTATTAAAAATTCACAATATCAAATTTTTAAGTCACCCCGCATGGGATTGTTAGGAATCTGTATGGGGATATATAGGAGAAATTATTTTATACTTTTTAGTCCGTTTTAAAAACGTGGTATATTAGACTGACGATCAGAATAGCTCTAATAATGTCGGCCTGTAATTTAAATTTGATTTTTATTGCTGCAACATTCGAGTTAAGGGATTTCGTAGATCTATTTGAATTTTTTGAAAAATCAATTTTTTTGTTGCTTTAGATAAATCATGTAAAGGTATAAACTAGCAAAAAAGAAACTCTTTAAAATGAGTGGGTGCCCAATAGCGCATTAACTTGTATCCAAAAAAGAGTTGATATAAATTATTGTTCCTTAATAAAATCAATAAAAATTTACAAATACCTTTGCGCATTTTTTGCATGTTTTGTGAAATGCTTGAACCGATCCTTCTACTAAGGATATCTCGTAAACGGTATGGTTTAGAATTTTTTCAATATTTTTCCTGTGATCAGCGCCCCAAAATCATTCGGAAATCATCAAGAAAGTGAATTTTCGCAGTTATCGGTATCGTCCCTATAAAGCCAACTATAGGCGACATTCAACCGCTATAACTTTTTTCCTCCATCAAATTGAAATGGGCCGCGATATTAACTATTGAAGTACATTATAAGAGCTATCGAATGACATAATATGTGTATGTTTCGTCCTTGGTGGAAATTTTTCCACCGTTTTCAAGATATAAGGAAAAAACTGGAAAAAGTCCGAAAATTTCGAAGTTTTTCGGCCAACAAAAGTTGTCCCCCCATCTTCGAGGTCGCAAACTTAGATTTGGCATACTCACACCATACCAAAGGATCCTAGAAAAAAAAATCTTTTGTCGGAATTAATGCAATCTGAACCACTTTTTTATCCTCTATATACTGGGCTATAAGTAAAAAGCATTGTTTTTACGGATTGTTTTTTTTACACCTCAAGACAAGTGTAATAAATCATATCCAAAGCGTATTTTGTTGCTTTATTAGGAGAGCCTACAAAAATTCCCAAAAAATGCTTCATGTTACGACAGGTCAAACAGATTTAACCCCTTAACTACATCTGTATAATGCGATTATTTTCCATGAAAATCTCGTTATTAAGTTTAATACTTTTATTATACTCCAAAAGTAAATTTTTAAATTTTCAATTGCAACAAATGGTGTCAAATTAAATTAAAAATCAGTTCAGTGAATTGAAAAAAATCCCGGAGTATTCCTTAACCCTTTTACTTCACCCACAAATATTCCCACAGCCCCCAGTACTAGCACCCCAGCAACCTCAAAATAAAATGCTAGATCCGCTACTAACCGCTCCTGACCGTGGTCAATATTAGAATTTAATTTGATGATATAAGACAGGTAAGTAATAGTAATACTAATAGTTAGTTAACATGAGAATGCTAGTAAATCACTTGCATTGAAACTGGAAAGTCAGGTAGGTACCTTATATGCACGTTTGAAAATGTATTAAATACGTCATACATCGCCCCCATGATCCCACATGATCCCCCTTTGATTCCACAGCACTTTGTCTATGCATGTGTGAAACGCGTGCCAACAATAAATTACGGGAAGCGTTCCGTTTCAGATTGTTCGGATATGCAACCAAATCTATTACTACAATCCTATCAGAACAGCAATGTAACAGAACAACGACGTGCTTCATGCTTGTGTGGTTAAGAACTGAGAGGCGAGAGCAGACTCCGCCCGCTCATCCATAAGTACAGTTGTCTCGCTCCAGTGCACACGTGTACTCATCCAGTGCCGGATTTGCGCGGCGAGTGGCACGCGCGACATTTTCCCGCCGGTTTCCGATAACAATGGGGTGGAGCCTAAGTCCTGCGGATGGCACTTTGATAAGATAAACATAATCATACTTTTCACACATTTTTTATTTGTGAGAATGTTTTCAAAATCTAGGGGAGATTTTTATGAAAATGGAGATCCTGCGTCATATGGCAAATTCGTTACAAATTTGTTCAACTTTTGTTTAACCAAGCAAATCGAAATTAATTATTGTCTTGACATATTCTAAAATTGCTATAACGTTTATTTAACGCTATTTTTATGATGACTTTTAAATGATACCTATATTTTAGTTTTGTAGAGTTTTCGCCTGATCGGCAATTTCCACAAATTGCTTTCTACGGTTTTAATATTTATTCCTTAATATGGTAAATTGCTAATGTAATATTTTTTTTTAATTTTGTTCCTTCTTTTTTAAATACATTTTATGGAGTTTAAGTTAGTTCAAAATGTCATTTATTAATAGTTTCGTTTCATTTTTGGTATACGATTAAGCATTCCAAATTATTTAAATCTCCATCCAAGGACAAATCATGAAGAAAACCAAAGGCACCGTTACTAATTTCCCTTCTGCGTTGCAGAGACCAGCACCAAGGTTGCCCCAAAAAGTTTTTTTTTATAAATTATAATTATGTTGTAGTAAATAGAGTATTTTTAGAGCTTATCTACCAATTTATTTTATTTTTACCTAAAGCCCAGTTAGCAGATCGGATTAAAAATTCTCTCCTATTTAAAAACTATGTAAAAAAAAATGTGGAGAAAAGTGAGAAAAGTGTGGATCAATTTACCCCTGATGTTGCCATTCTAGTACGCAGATCGAGCTAAAAATGGAGGTAAAATTTGACGTTCTGTTATTCAAGTGATAGAGGGCAGTAGTGATCCGTGTAGAAATTTCCCCAACGCTTTCATCCAACAAGTCCTTTTTTCAAACGTCAAAGTTTGTTCTTGATCGATTTGCTAGAAATTCTTATTGAATTTTTAGAAATATTTTGGTAGGTAATTAGTTTTAAAACAATTATAAGACATGGTTTTTTCATAGATGGATTACAAAATGATGAATATTTCAGTTTGAAGTGTCAAAAAATAAACATTCTACATTGTCATATTATCTCTACAAAACAGTTAAATTTAAGCTTCGATGTCTCATTCTATATGTCAACATACTCTTCAATAATATCGGTACTTGCTGCTTCTATGCTAAAATTTGCATAGCCACAGAATTCTTCTGCATCCCATTGAACTCTCATAAATCCAAGATTTCGTGCACTAGAAATCCACCTCAAGTTTGTTTACCTTCCAGTGCTACAGAGTACAGAAGTTACCCTTACCTTAATAGGGTCCGCTGGTTGCAGTGTCTCACTTCAGTTTTTGTCGTCCCTATCTCGGTTGTCTGTCTTTCTTCGTTCACCACCTTTGGCTCGTTTGACCGTAAGCGCGGACTCACGCAATACAGGTAGATAGGTGGGATGGTGGTTGGCGCGTGTTGACGACTCTTGTATTGGTTGGCCGGCTGTTGCTCCAAAAAATTCGTCCAGCCACGAGGTAGTAGTCGTCTGAATTCGATTCGTGGCGTCTTGTGGAATGGAGTTATCGGCACCAAGTCAGTCAGGTGCTAAGCACCGTAACAAGCGGTCGATTGTTTATCGAAATTTTTTCTACTGACTTTCGAACGAAGTTTAATCGGTCTGAAAAATTCTTTTCATTTTTTTACACTTTGAAATAGTGATTCTGGAAGTTATTGGTTGAAAAATAAAAAAAAAACAAATATTCAATATTTTAAGTGTAAATTTGAAACTAAGATCGATCAGAAAAACCGTTATGTCTCTTCGGGCGAGGTTTTAATGATTTGGGTAAAAAAACATAAGTATACTTAAAGTGAAAAGTGCTAAAATTATTCATGTAACAATTGCAGTGCTGTGTGATCAATTTTTGGATTAGATTATCACAAGTGGTTATTATCGCTCTTCGGTGAGTTTAATATAATAATAAATGCAACTATTTTAAATTATAATAATTTAAATTATAATAATTTGAAATTTAGTGCTTAAAAAAAAAGAAAGAAAAATTTGCTAACTGAAAATCCATTTTTTTTAAAAATATATTGGTTTTCCACATTTCAAAATTGTTGAGTTTTTGGCATTCTGCATAAAATACTCAAACAATAAAAAATGTTACCAATTACACCTGTTACCAATTTCTAAAAAGCATTTAAATTTACATAATCGAAAAATCCTTAAAGTCTTCACACGCATTTGAGCATAGGAAGGATCCACTTAACAAATATGCATACTGTGCCAATAAAATACCAGGAATTCCTTCCTTCCATCGTATACAACCGGAAGTAGTTGCTTTCAACACGCGACCGGGAATCTCAAATTTGATTAAATCGAAATGTCTTTATGGCACCGACATAGGAGGAAGGGGAATGCTTAATAGTCCTCCCCCTTGAAAAGAACAATTATAGCTTTTCCTCTGATTTTATCAGGGCTTTTCCTAATTTGCTGTAATGTTTCAATTAAAGGGAAAGTGAGAATTGCTTTACGAAGGACAATATTGTTTATGTGTTCAACGCTGATCATTTTCATAATTCTCAAGCAGTTTTCGAAGGGTTAACCTGACAAGATTTGGTTTTATGTTTTATCTTCATAATAATAAGGTGTGAAATACTTATGATTGGATTTGGATTAGATGTTCTGACATCTTTCCCTTTCACAATTACCCTGTAAATTGTTTATAACATTCGTATAAATGTTTCAGAGTTATAGCTAACAAAGGAATCGTATTTGTTTATAAATTAATTTTCAAATCGTTTTTTTTCGGACTTATGTAAGGAAAAGATATCCTGTTCAGGAATCATGGAACATTGGTCGCCACCGCCGTCCCCGCAATCAGCTCCTCACCAAAAGATATCACAACTGTCCCATTTCAATTCATTTGATATGAATCTGTCGTCCCCAAAACTTCTTATGCAACGAGCATCTGCCTTCAACAACGTACTCGCATCAGCTGGACAAAAATTGAACGGTCGAGGTAAGTGCATCAGCTTTTTATCCTTTATTCCATAGTTTTTTCCTCGTCAAACCCTAATTGAAATTTTCTTAAAAACACTTCCTCCAACACTTTCAGATCTTCCATTACTTTACAATCCGCTACTGTATTCGAGCGCATTGCTATGGCCACAGTTTTTCTTCCCCTCAACATCGAGTATCAGTACCCCATCAACGCCTGCCACCCCAAGATCACCGGTGCATCCTGACGGTCGAGATTACACCTTGACACCAGAAAAAGAGGAGCCCGTGGACGAGGATATGCCACTTAATCTATCTACAAAGCCATCATCATCGTCTTCAGTGAATCCGGAAATTAACTCCAGTAGTAACAGCAGCACGCCAGATGATCGATTAAGATCGGTGCCCGTCTCCCCTCAGCCCTCGTACAACGTATCTAATTCAGTCGCCAGCGACACTTCGGCCCTCTCCAGCTATCGGGGGCATTCGGCGATCATCTGGTCACCAGCAAGTATGTGCGAAAAGGAGACATCGTCCTCGCATATCGATCCAATTGTGAAAAAGTTCAAATACGAGCGACGATCGAGTTACCATCCAATGGGCACCGACTATCATTCATCATCTAAAGTTTCGTTGGGTTCGACACCAACAGATGGCGCGTACATCTATCGGCGACATTCACATCATCATCTGCAAATGCAACAACAGCGGGAATTTGAATTTCTATCTCAATTATCTCAAAACAAGCGCAATAGTGAGGTCCTGCGACAAAATCGGACTGATGTGCTCGTAATGACTAATAGCAATAATAATAGTAGTAAAATTAATAACAATTTGTGTGGTGATAGTGATAGTGCTAATGTGAAGCGGGAGAAGGAAATCGCCCGGCCTGATTCGACGGCTGTTATTATGCATAGTGATCTAGTTTCATCGGTTAAGGGAAGTGAGGATGACAAGAGACGGGAGAGAAGTTTTGAGGTATGTTCTTTTTGAATGTTTTCTTTATATAGTATAAAACAAAGTTACTATCCGCGTCTGTCTGTTTGTGCGTTTACTTCTTCTAAACTATGCAACGGATTTTGATACGGTTTTCACTATCTTTTATTCTTATGTATATATAATGCATGCATATTATATTTATAGAAAGTAAAGAAAAGTCGATGTTTTGTATCCTGTACTTTAGAATGCAGTTCTCTGCACTTTACAGTACAAAAAAAAAAAAAAAAATCAAATCATTTTTAATTCATCTATATTAACTTCGCGAAAACTAGCTTAAGTGTATTTGACATTTTTGCGTAAATGTAAATCTTTCAATGCAATTTTAATCCCGTTATCACAAAAGAAACGGATAAAATCTTTAATAATAATGCAAAAATGACAGCGTTCTGCTCTGTGTATATAAGAAAGAATTATCGTAAATTCAAGTCATCTTTTCTTTCTTTTAATTAATATTGTCACCATTTTGAAAACTAGATGAATTATAGTGAAAACACTGTTTTTACGAATTGGGTTTTTACTTATCTACCTATATTAATTTTAAATTCCACCATTTTGAAGATACTAGATGAATATTATAGGAGATAGTCGTGTAGGTTGAAACACGCTTTGATTTTTGGTCACAACTCTTGACTCGATAAGTATATCACAGAGTTCTATGTACCATTGGGTAGGTAATATATTGGCTACATTTTTGTCGAAGAAAGTAATTGAATTGCATCAACAATAAAAAAGTTACGGTCTAGTTTCTAAACATGTGATTTTTGGCCGTCAAAAAATTTGTCGTGTAGGTTGAAACAGACCTAGCAATTTGAAAACGGTTAAAGCATTTTTTTATAAAAACGCCAAATTTTAAGTGTTTATTGTTAATTTCTTTATTTGCAAATTAAAATTTATTTGTAATGCATCAAAATCAGAAATACCATGACTAGTTTATTGCGGTCTACGGCTCGCGACTTTCACCAGTTGAACTATTAATATTTATTGAAACACTCTGTCACTTTTAAAATTCACTTATTTATCCACTTATTAGTTTGTTTGATTAGTTTTTTTTTTAGTTATTTACTTGTCATTGTTTAATGTAAGACGCCACATAGTGTTTCAACCAGCAACAGCTATATACGACATCAAGTGTTTCAACTTACAAGAATAGCCGACATTTTGAGAAGACATGAGATTTTTTTTTCTATGCAATATATTCTTGAAATGCTTTCGGAACTATAAAATAGAGCAAAAACTGTATAGTGTAAATGTGATATTCACCTTTTTATACCGATGAAAAAATCATGGTTTTTTCAGTTATGGGAAAATTTTGAAAACATTTTTTTCACAAATGTTTTTGACTTGCTCTGGTTCAAGTACAAGGATGGCGATTCAGTAAGTCTGTATGCTATGAAAAGTTAGCTACTGATAATAGAAATACTTGACACTATACAATTTGGTGTGAACTTTAAAGGAAAAAAATATCTATGTGTTTCATCCTACATGCCGTTTCAACCTACACGACTCTCCACTACTATTATAGTGAAAAAAACTCTATTTTTACGAGTTGTTTTTTTATTTGTCACTTTACACCACTTTTAGATTTCACACTATCAGTTGAATGATAAAGTCGAAATGTTTTGTACTTTGCTAAATGTATAAAAAATATTATCAAACAATCAATTCCTTTGAAACTGAATTAAATAAAAAAAAATTCAAAATGTTGATATTACCACATATAAATCTTTTATTTACAAACATATATGAAATAAATAAAATATCCTTGTAACAAACGTTGTTATTACTAAAAACTTTCCAGGATTAAAGAACAATGAACAATCGATATCAGTACAAAACAGATTCAATCGATATTCATTTATTTCAGTCGATAACTTTCTAAACCAATTTACAAAATCCATTTTAAAATCTGTTTCTGTCTTTCTGATATATCGGCACGGCTTTGTTTTAGTTTCAACAAATCGATTGACACAAATCGATATTATCGATATTGGTAATAAAATATCGATGTTTTTTAATCAAACAGCAATCATATCGTACTACATGTACTGATGAGCATCACAATGGCATAATGATTTTTATTGCATCGGGTAAAACCCGGTAAACCTGCTAGTTAAAGATAAGCAAAAGAAGTGAACTCAACTATTTACTTTACATCCAGACGTTTCATTTCGAGTGTCGTTCGCGTATTTATTTTGGTTATATTTGATCTTCAATATCTCCTCCCATTATTTTCTGCGGCAGATTTTCAAAAACAATCCCGCGAGGACCGATGTGATTAAACTTTCATGAATGGCGGCGTCTGTTGGGGGAAACAATGCCGTGATAGCGCACTTCAATATCGGTTCATTACTACTCCTCTATTTACTCTTTCTGATTCCATCTTTCGTCGGTGCGACTCATTTGAGTTCTTTGCGCAGATTTTTATTTATTTTTACTTTTGAACTGTGTTACTCATTGGATAAAAATTACTCATCTGAAAGATTTTTTCACTTGACTCAATGTGAAGTTTCTAGCCATAGAGTTCGCCAATATAAAAATCTTTTTCGCAAGCCACAGGCTGAGGTTGTTCATACAGTTAGTTAATCAGAGAGTTTTAAGGATAATTCGTCGTTATATTATTGATATTATTTGTCGAACAGAGAAATTGGTATCAATAGGACCTTATCTACTGCATAGATTTGTAATGTGCCCTATAGCTTCGAAACTATTTATATAATAATTCTACTCTTTGCTAATATTAATACTATCAAACAATCATTACGACCAATTTTACGACATTTTCTGACGTCATTTTGGTTTATTATTCTCTGAGTAATACACCTTTGTAATCGGTTCGGAAAATTTTTTTTTAACGCCCCCTCAAATTATTTTCTTATACGTTTTAAGATGCGTAGAGTACAAAACTGCAATGTCTGTCCGCCGTCCGAAGTGTCAGCGATATATCTACGTTAAATACTGGTCGAAAAAAATCGTTCTTTGCATATAGGCTACATTTGGACCCTAGTTGTGGCCGGAAGCTCGGCAGCTTGATCGGAATACAAGCTGGGGTTTTAGGGGTGAAAGAGGGGGGTAAAATTACGCATTTTTAAAGTTTTTGTGAACTTGGGCATGTGGGGTATCTTTTTTTATGTTTTTTAGGGTGAGGATATCGATTATGAAGTCAATTTTGACGAAAGAGTGAAGAATTAAAAAAAATAAATTTTCATTAAAAATTTTTTTTTTATAAAATAAAATAAATGCTGCTTGGGAGGATTACCAATGTTATTGTATTCATTCAGAAATAATAAACCCATGTGTAAATACATTGCAGCGTTTTTTAAATTTGTTTTTTAAATAAGGCACTGGCAGATATAGTAAGAAGCAGATTTGGTAGTTTCTCACAAATCGTTCCCGTTTAGTAGATAACGGAATTTGACAGTTGCAAATTTTATATAAAAGGATTTTTATCAAAAAATTGTTGCATTTGCAAATATTGATATATTTTTATGCTGTTTATAATAATGTTATACAACACATATTTCAATTTCAAGTTAGAATAAAAATTAGTTTGGCAGGTGCAATTTTTTATATCCAAAAATTCCTGATGTTTTCAAAAAGCTATATCTCAGAAACTCTTTTACCTAGAAAGCTCAAGCTGAAATCATTTTCTTCAGTTTTTAAACACCTTTATTTTGATATACAAAATAGGGAGTCAGAACTCTTCCTCTGATATTCACCAAAAACGAACTTGACCTTCATTTTTTTATTCTTAATAACATATATAAAAAATGCTAATATAACATATAAATATAAACAATCGAACGGAGGACATTTTTGGATCGGAGAAACTATGTAACGAATTTCCGAAATTTCTGCCATGAGGGAGACTACAATAGTTAGATTTTTCTTCCATATCTACCTTAAAAAAAAGGAGTTTTGCACAAATTTTGTACAAAAATAATTAAAAATACCTAATACCTTTACCCAATATCGTTATATCCATAAATTCAGTTCAAAACGATTACTGTAATTCCAATCAAATAAATTTTTCTCTTCCCCTATCTCTTGCGTGTCCGTTTTCCCATGCAAACATTCCTTAATGAGCAATTATTTCTGTCCCAAGTGAGGTTATTCAATAAAGGGTTATGGCCGGTGGTCAATCCAAAATGTTGCCGTGCCACAATTGTGTCATCTGCGATTGTTTCATTTCTGGAATCGGTCATCAATGTCCCATTCAAGGTGCTTCCCTTAAATGCTGGTAATAATTTGCCGCGGGTACTCAAGTAGGTACACAAAACGGAATTTCGTTAATTAATTTACAAAAATCGTTCATAACACGAATATTTTGAATCAAATTACAGGTTGTAGGATTGAAATTATTGCGATCGACAGTTTCTACACAGAAATGAGGGTGAAATTGGAATACGCTGCTGGAAGACTTTTCGGAATATTCTATAGTTTTGTGTTGTCTTCTTCTTCTGTCTGGGCTGTTTTATGGTTTTGTTGTTGCTTCCAATTAAATGATTTGAATTTATTTTGGGAAACCACCAGAATTAGAAGGATATCTAACTAGTTTTAACACAACGAGAACTGGTATGCTAGATTGCTAGTACTATAATGTTTGACCCTGAAGTCGTCTTCCATTTAAAAACAACATCAAAATCACACTTGTGCAAATAATTTTGCGTTGAATCCGATGTTTTCAAGTGAAAAATCTTGAAGGTGTCATTTTTAAACGGCTTCGATTTCACAGAATAGATTCTGCTTCGATGTAAACAGATAAGATTGAATTTTTTTCAAGTTCATTTCAAACTTAGATTGGGAAAATACAGGCAGAATTCGGTTTGCATATTTTCACGTTCTTGTCATTGTTTCTGATAGGTACAGCACAAATATTAGCTTGAACTTGATTGCAACTTTGTTGACTATTTTCTAAATTTTTTTAAGACGATTATCTACTTGGTGTAATTTTCAATGCTAATTTCCAAAATGAAGGCTCCACTCATAAGTGTGAAAGACAGTGGTGTAATTACCTAATATTTGCAAACAATTAACATTTTGCCTTGTGTAAAAAGTGTAAAAGCGTGTATTTGGAAATTGTTCGTATACGTAAAAACATCGTAATTTTAAAAATGCTGCAAATTTTTAAGAAAGGTTTTGCATTTCAAAAATGATTTTTGTTTCCTCTACATATTCAATTGTGACACGAAATTCGAGATTTCATTACTCAAAAACTAATTATCATGCAGAAAATAATATTCGATTGAGTAACGATAGGGCATTGCATATTCTTATTTTATTCCTTAAGTTCCCACCCTCAAAATTTTTCTATTGAACTTTCAAGCTGGCAGGATCGTTGTCAGACGGTACTTGATTTTTGCACCAAATTTCATTGATTTATCTCCAGTAGTTTCCGAGAAATAGTCTGACCGGCGGACGGTAAATGATGGACAGCGGACGACGGACGGATTTCTTAAATTAGTTTTTTGAAACCTAAATCTCAAAACGAAAACTGTTGATACTTCTGGGGGTGCGATGGGGGGTTTATATTTTCTTTTCCTCTTTGATTCCAAAGGTTTATTATTGGAAATCATAAACTAAAAACTACGAATCGATTTCCAAAATTTTGTGCTATGTCGCTCCAGACACGTGTTGACGTGTAAGTATCACAAATCGAGATTTTCTCTTCAGACACTTTTTTTTTATTCGTTCGATAACAATGTGCAAAATGCCTTGCTAATGCCACCAGTTGAAAAATCAACAAGAGGTATTGAGAATATCGGGACAAGTGTGAATGTGGCTCATTAAGTCGACAGCAAACATTTTCCTTTGGCTGAATTCAAGAGACTTATAAATTGTAGAACTAATTCGCCGATAAGATCATATAGCATATTTATTTTATGAGCACTTAATATCCAATTGCATAGAAAATTAGACAAGAATTTCGTGTGACAGAAACCGTTTCCTAATTATACAACAGGTACACATCCATTAAGTGTGTGAGGAAAAGCGAGAGGCGTGTTGAAAATTTTACTCTGATAATGTAAGCTAAAATGTCGCTTTAGTTACAGAAGTAAATACCTAATCAGAAAATAATTCTTGTGTTGTTTGTTGTTGAAACAATTGGCTTGAATTACTTTCCAGGTTCGATCAATCGTTGATTTGTTTGAACACAGAAACCATTTGAAAAAGTTGAGACTCAATTGATTCTGCTGCGATCATTTCTAAACTGCGTAAAACATTTGAAATACTATGCATGAGCCATGAGGGATTTTTTATTGAAATCGGGTACCAAACAAACGTTCTCAACGTATACAAAACGTCCACTTACCCTAGATCGGCTTTGCGTTATTGACACAAGTGTCCCCTCAACCAGATTCTTCAAAGATACACATCAAAGAGTCAATAATGTACTTAGTTTGCATCCCCTAAAGATGCATTAATCACATAATCTAGAGTTTGTTTTGTACAATGTTTCAATGGTGGCAGGTAGATCTTGAGATCTTATAGACACATTAATGATGAGAACATTGTTTACCTGTAATTTTGAGAAGTGACCCGACTGTGAAAAGAGCAACCAATCGATGGTATTGTGCCATCTTGTATGTACATTTGCCGGGAAGGAAGTCATCTTCTAGATGAGACGAAGATGAAGTGCGCCGACAGAATGCAACAAACAAATGTTTTCTTTTTACTCTGCGTGTGGTGTGGTCGCTCGCTCCTCGTCATCCATTTGTTACGGCCACTTGACTGTACGTATACGGCTACTGTTTGACACTATGACTGCATGCCTAATTAGCTTCCAGTAAACGAAATCGGAAGTTTGTTGTTTGCTGGAACAGCAAAGGTTTTGTTTGAAAGGGAAAATGGGGTTCTTTGGAAACAGAGATCGACATAAAGAAAATTTTGGTTCATTTCATCTGAGGAAAGATCTTCAACAGTCACATTATTTTTATTACCAAACAAACATCCGTAAATATCAAAAATAGTTTTAGATAATGTTATGATTACATCGTACAAGATTTGGCAAACTTGTACGAAATTTTGAGCAAATCGCTTCGAAATCATAAGCGTAAGACAAAATTTGACCAACCGACGATTTTTTGCGATTTTGATAGAGTGAACGAAACTACATCTATCGTGTTCTTTAATTTTTCATATTTGTATGGAAAGAGAAGAGATAGAGGGCTTGAAACCAAACATGTTATCTCACCGCGCCGCGCCGCACCGATTTGTAGTTCGAATAAAGAAAGGAGAAAGAAGAAACTTATTTTGTTACGTCCTGAACAGTTGTCAATTTTGACTTAAGCTATATTAGAATTAGGCCGGCGATATGTAGATGACAGCTGTAATCCGAATAAAACCTCGAATAGACGAGAGCACTTAATCCAGTTAAAGATGTCAAAATGACGTAGCCAGTGTAAATTTCCTATTTGAACTTGATTTACAATTAATCTACCTGTTGTAACTGGATTAAACTCGATATCCTTCTGCCAGCGCCGCCGTACGACGTACGTGCTACATAGTGGCAAATATTTGAACTCAAAAGTAATCTACGGTGAAATGTCATTTTGTTGTTTTTCGCATTTTTGGAGGAAATAGGTAGTTCTTTACTTTACGCCAAATGCCAAGAAATATTATGTCAACAACTAGTTCAGTTTGGTGGCAGTGGCAGACGACAAACCCGATTAGGTTACGTGGCGTCATGGTATTAATTGACAAAATGTCAGAAATCTCGTTCAAAATCTTCTCAAAAGCTTTTTTCTCTACAAAGCTTCAAACTGACATCAAATTCAAACTCAGGTGATTGTTTTGAGTTTTGACTTTGTTTTGGTTGATTAACTATTTATGTGAAGTGAAATAAGTATAAATAATATTTTGTTTCAATAGAATTTGCAGAGAAATGAAGTTAGAACAAAAATAAAAATTGGACCATAGAGAGAAATGTTAATATTTTTTTTGGCACGAGAGAATTGACTAAATTGAATATTGATTGACAAATGAAATTCTAATGAGATCTTCGATGTCAGATACTCAAAATCTTGTAGATTTAAGTCCGATGTAAACACCATATAAGACACAAAAATCTTAGCACGAGTAGTCTAACCAAAAATTTATTTTTAGAATTATTCCATTTAAAATCATTAATTCTGATTTTCTAATCACATTTCGATTTAATTCCAGTGCAAGCAATGTGGGAAAACCTTCAAGCGTTCCAGTACTCTGTCGACGCATCTCCTCATCCACAGTGACACTCGCCCCTACCCCTGCCAGTACTGCGGAAAGCGTTTCCATCAGAAGTCCGACATGAAAAAACACACTTACATTCATACAGGTAAGTTTGAATTTCTTTCAACGGGTTAAACATTAATGTCTATCTGTCTGCCTATGGGGCGGAACACTCCCCATAGAAATTACGGAATTACGTGGGGTGGCCCTCGGCCATCGGTAGCAGCAGTAACAAAATACACAACGATAATAACATTCAGATTGAATCACTACCCAATGAAAAGGTTTTAATTATCAATAATTTTCTGAAAGGGTTGATATGTAATTACGACGACCTAATTAATGGTTTGATTTTTATTGATATTTTTACGTAAGCGGGCTTATTTTTTGGTTATTGCAGTAAAGATTTTGTAGGGTTCGAATGGGGAAATGGTAGTTGAATTTTTAATATTTTACAGACCGTCAAAGACCGTCGTTAAAAGTTATTTCAAGAGAAGAAACTTTTTTAAATTATCAATTTATTAGTTTAAACTGAAATAATGAAATATGGAAGGAACACATGAAATGGAAACACTTTTTCAGATAAGAGTGCAATAACAATGCTCATTTCTATTGTCCCTTAAATCGGTGTAAATCAGAAAATCTTATGAATAAATGATTATTATTTATGGCAGACCTCCCCTTTTTAATTTGTTAAAAAGACCACCATCGGGTGCTGGAAAAGCGTACAATCAACAGGTGGAGTGCAATCAAGCGACAATCAAAATGACATTACCGGCACCGCAATACTGTAGGACAGTTTACCCAGAACTGCTCATATTTCCCACAATAACAGAAATAATTGACGGCTTAATCAGATTTAATTAGTGTAATTGCATCACAGTTGATTGCATCCACTTCCATTTTACAATGCTGTTATCCGTTTGCATTTTCAAATTCAATATAATCAATGTTGTGCAATTCCTATTTGGAAAATATTATAATTTTCATTATCATAATTTTATTGCTAATTTAATCATTTATTGAATATCATTTGTTCGTTTTCCGTTCCAGGTGAAAAACCCCATAAGTGCACCGTCTGCTTAAAGGCTTTCAGCCAAAGTTCAAATCTCATCACCCACATGAGGAAGCACACCGGCTACAAGCCATTCGCGTGTGGACTGTGCACCCAATCGTTCCAGCGGAAAGTGGACTTGCGACGGCACCGGGAGGGCAGGCACAACGAGGAGAACATCACAGGTGTGAAAATTGAGGTGAGCAGCAGTTGCTAGATAACAGGGGAACAGATCGGCATCTCTGATTTTCCATTCAACGAGGTGTATAGTTATCAAATTAGTAGTGGATACCAGAGGAGGAGCAACATGGAGCATCGGGGACTGGGAAGTCTAACAAGTTGCCACCCTCTGAATGCACACCAAATTCTTAGTCGATAAAGCCAAAGCGTTTTTGAAAAAGAACATTTGTACATAAGATTATGGCTAAGGAAGCTAGTAAGTGCGACTGCAGTATGAAAAAAATTAAATCATAAACTTAATTAGACAAAATGTAATTTTGCACTTTCATGAAAATACACCAACCAAGATAATTTTAAATTAAATGAAACACAAAATGTACAGTAGCACAATGCGTTCGTTAAATACGATAGAGAGAAAATTTATTACTTAATTTATTTTTTGTAACAGATCATAATCTTTTCACCAATTCCACAATTGCAAGGCCTTCAAGGTTTTAATTATTTAAATGAAAAAAATTGTACTAGAAAGGATCTAAAACGTCTCAATTAAGTTAAAGTTTTTAAATTAAAGTTGAGTATCTAGTCTTACGTAAGCCCAGAAAATAATTATAGGGGAGACCGGGGCACGTTGGCCCAGTTTTTTTAATATGTTTTTTTAAAAAAAAATCATAAGTATTTTAATGACACTTTATGTTGCAATATGTTAGGACATTCTTACAGAATCAGTATATCACTTCTAAACCTTGAAAACTATGTTGAAAAAAATTATAGAAAAAGGTTTTTGGAGATGGGTCAAGTGGGCCAATGTACCCCTACCTCGGGGCAAGTTGGCCCGGGAGTTGGCCCAAGTGACATTTTCAGAAGTAAAATGGACACAAATGTAGGAAATCAATATAAAACAAGAGAATTTAACAATTTACACAATGTATTTGACCAATACGTAAGAAATACACAATGAATGCATGAAAATTACATATTAAGAGAATATTTTTTTTTTTTTCAAATTATTATAAGTTTTGTTACCTCGAAACTTACTCAGACTCACTGTCTAAGTCCATAGGGTCAGCTAAATTGAAATATTCAAAAAATAGTCCGTTGACTTCATTTTTGACACATTCCTCATGAGCCCAGCGCTTACAGCTGGTGCACTGGATCCATTGCGTTCCGGGCTGGCTGTTCAGTTTCACTGACCGTAGGCTGATTGTGCTGAGCTGTTTCATTAGACTCTTGGAACTTTGCACAATATCTTCCCAAAGTTTTTCTCGGTATTCCGAACGCTTCATTTACAGCCCTGATTGGCCTTTTATTTTTTTTTACTTCTAAAACGGCTTGTAGCATAATATTTTCAGGAACTTTTCCTCTTTCTGTTTTTTTTTTTGTAATTTCGCACCATATTGACGTTCCTAATAATATAAAATCTTATAAAACATCGTAACTTCAATTAAAAGTTGTATTAGAACATGTGTTAAAATTGGTCAGGACAGTTTGGCCCAGGTGGCCATTGGCCAACGTGCCCCGTCTTCCCTGGGCCAACCTGCCCCATCGGCATCTTTTATATAAATTATATTTTTTACAGAATTCAGTAAACCAATTTAATCTGTAAACAACATGTAACTAACCCTCAAACTACAACCTTTAAACATACTACTAACCTGTTGCACCTGAAATATTCACAAGCTAAATAAAACACTTTTAACTCTCCACTAAAAATTTACTTTGAAACACACAAAACCGATAATTTGATATCACTTGTCAAACTCTGATCTGGCGACCATACTGTTTTTGCAGAAGGAAGTTGGCATTGCTGCCAACCTACCCCTTGATTCCTAGCCCGATCTTGTGGTAATTATGAGAAATAACTGCAGTTGGCCAACCTGCCCCTATGGCCAATGTGCCCCGGTCTCCCCTATTAGGTTTAAACGTAAGCAGATATCATTGTACCTATACACGTCGTTACCCGTAGATTTTGTAAAACAAAAATAATAAAAAATCATTTAAAAAGGAATCATACTTGAATGAATGAACATTTTTCCAGTTGTGTCTCCTTTTTTATGCGAAAAAGGAATAATGGATTGTCAAATTGAAAAAAGAAGCAGCTAAAAATACCAAAGATATAATGTTGTAATTATTTAAGTAAAACTCTTAAATATAAATATAAATCAAATAAAATATTGATTTTTGCCTCAAAAGTGTACTTAGAAGAAATACTTTTTATATCAATTGTCATTTCTTGTATATCTGGAAAAAAATTACTTGAGACTTTAGTATTTAGGAATATTTTTGTTTAATATTATTTAATGATTTTGAATTATGTTTTTTATACGTTTTGTTAAATGGAAACTAATAATATTTGAAGTAATTGCATACATAGAACTTTCACATTTTAAATTCCATAATTCTATGACTATGGATAGATCGCTGACATGGAAATTATGTGCATAGGTAATTGTCATTTGTATAATACACATTGTTTTCAATAGATTTCTGGCAAATAATAAAATTCATTTTCATTTTCCATAAATAAAACCTGCCGAAGCAATCATCTTACCTCAAGATAATTGTCGATGTTTGCCCTTTATCAATTTATCTACCTGTCCCTTTTATTGTTTCATAATTAACGCATCGTATTGTTTTTATCAATTGCCGTCCTTTTAAAAAAGATGAAATTTGGACATTGGTTGCGTTGGGTGGGTGGGGGTGGAGATGATCCTATATTCCTTTTGACATTTTGATGGGGTGGTCTACAAATCTGATTCACGTTTGCACTGACAATGAGTGCGATTAAATGAATTGTGTGGTGAATTGTGCAGTGTGAAGAATTTGTCGCAAAAGGGAAAAAATATGGATCCCTTTCCCCATGTTGGTTTGAAAATAGGGAAAAGATTATGGATTATGGCCCGGGACCTATAACCTTAGGCCTAACACACTGGCAGCTGTAATTTTGAAAATATTTGAACCAAATATTTTTGCTCGGCTTAGTTGGTTAATGAGAAAAATAAGGCCATTGGTCTGAGTAGAGAGTTGAAGTTTTGGAAAAGTTATATCTCGACCCCTATGGAATTTAGAGAGAAACTTTATCTGTATAAAGAGAGTGCTCCCTATGACGTTTACGGCGATACCAACGATTCAGGGGTTGTGATGGGTACGAGTGGCGGTGGGGTGGAAATTTGAAATTTTCAAAACCACGTCTTGTGCGCTATCTTTGGAAAGCTCTTGATGAGTAGTTTATAAATCAATTACTATTTTCTCGATTTTGAAATAAATTTCCCAAATAAATGCAATCAAAAACACTTCGAAAACAAGTGCAAGTGACGAGCACGCTACAAGGTTTGACTAAGAAATTACAGCACTACCAAGGATATAGGGACCAAGGAATGTTGGGAGACTATATTTAACTTCTCATCAGAGGAACGGACCCAGAAAAGAACAGAAGACAAAGAAGGAGTCAACAATTTTTCTAATCTACTCATATAATATTGAAATTCAATAAAACAAAAAAATAAACGGAATGAATTAAATAAACTCTTTGTATATAAATAAGGGAAAAATACAAAAGCAGAACAAAACTTGAATTTTTTATGTAATTGCACATTCCTCCGGCATTTATCCATATTTTTTCTTCACTAATACATTGTTTTCTTTATAAAAGTGCGTTCTTTAGGCAAACAATAAGAAACTGGACATAATTTGGCGTTTTCTATTTTTGGATTGTGATGTTCGATTTTTATTTTGGTTCAAAATATTGACGTTTTTCAAATATTTTGGCTCGAACCTCTTAAACTACTGAACCAATTGGAAAGCAATGTTAAAATCGATTGTTGGAAATTCGATTACTTTTAATATGATCCAATTAGATTTTTCTGACTCGACATATGGCTAAAATTTGAAGCTATCTCCAAAAAAACGTAAAAATTATCCAAAATCTCATATTTGGAAAACCTAACCATAAAAAAATCGTTGAATATGTAATTTTACTGTTTACCGGGGAAATTCATAAGAAAAATATAGTGGTACTGAATGTAAATTTTGGCTGTAAACTATAGTGTTATTATTATTCGAAGCTCGAAGGTAAGTTAATACGGCTACCGGTCACAAGTCATCCTATACAACTTTTTGTCAATTTTTCGGATGATTTGTGTCGCACTTGGGATGAATTGTGTCGCTTTTGCTAAGATGAGTTATATGACTAAACAAAACGACACAATCCATCGGATGTCTTCTGACCAAAAACTCGGATAAATTCTGATAGAAAAAAATGTGACACCAGTCCTCCCATTCATTTGTTAAAATATGCGTCCTGTATGTTATTTAATATAGGTATTAGCAAATGCGCAACAATTTCAATTAATTAATTCAGTTAATTTACGTTTAGTTCCTTTCGTCAAAAGGAGAAAAACTCCAAATACATAAAAATTTATTAAATATGAGAACATTTCTATTTTATTTCAATATATAACTTTTTCTTCTATTGCATGAGACAAATTGTGATAAAAAAAAAGTCACAATTCATCGGATGACTTATGACCAAAAACTCCGATAAGTTTTGACGAAAAAAATGCGTCACAATTCATCGGATGACTTGTGTCGTAGTTGGGATGAATTGTGTTGTTTTGGGATGAATTGTGTCGCATTCCTCGGATGACTTGTGACCGGACCTCGTTAATAACTATATTTTTCTTGAATAAAATATTACAAAAATTGTTGTGAAGTTGAGAGATTATGAACTAAAAATTTAAATAGTAGGTATATGATAAACCGAGTATATACTAAGCTGGGAATAGTTTGTGAGTTCTACCTGCAGGAGTGCAGGATAGAGAAAGAAATTTTGAATTGTCGATTGTAAAACTTTGGAATTTTAAAATTCCAAAGGAAGAAGGCGTCACATCCTCTTTCGTATCATATAATAAAATCTTTTAGTTCTGATTCCATCGCAAAAGGTATTCGCCGTCAATCATCAATCGATTAACTGCTTCCCGGACAATTTAGATGGTCGGCAAGGTATGTCGAATAAGATTGAAAGAAGGTAAAGAAAAAATTGGGTCATTGAAACGTCGACAGGTGCACATTTAGCATGTGTGTGTGAGTCGTTTTGTGGTGGCTGTATGTCGTCTCGCCGTTCCTTTGCGCACATCTTTTCCAAAGGAGCATTAAAACTTCGCTGATCCACAGAGGCATTCCGATCTATAGCTGCTGGCATCCCCGTTTCCAGTATTATGTTATAAGAAAACTGCATAAAAACATGACCAAAAGACCATGCACGATGCACACCGATGGTCGAAGATCATCGTTTCCAAATTTTCTTCATTAACTTCCTCCGCTGGCCGCACTCCGTCGGTTTTGCCTCTTGCTCCTGCTGCAGTCAGTTCATCTCCTGTAATTGGGGCCTTTTTATCTTCCTGGCAAGTGCCAAACGGTTTTTTGGGGCGGCAGTTGTGCGGCTTTTGCCGTTTTAATGATCATTTTGCGGTTTTTATCTTTAGTCGCACCACTGCATACGTTGCGACCAAAAAATCTCAACATCCTTTCGATGCACTGATTTAATGACAGATGGGAGCTAATTGGGTACTTTTAGTATTTTTTTGCATGGGGATATAATCGTGAAGTTTTTGAACAAATCGTGAGTATTTTTGCGCATGAATTCTTGTAAAATGCTACAGGGTGTTTATGCAAATTACTTTTGACGGGTGCTGGTATGAAGAGTCGATGAAATGTTCAATTATACTGGAATTAAAAACAAGGAAAAGAAAAGTTATACGGATGTTTTTAACAAAAAATGTTACGTTTGAGAGTCAAGAAAAGTGAAGACAATAAACTCACACGTGATACAACATTTTCGAAATAATTCCTTTCAAAGGTACTTAAAAGAATTTATGATGTCCCTTCCATTGCCACCTGCACTTATTTCACAAGGATCGAACACTTTCTGTCTGTTCAGTTTGTCGGTTATCCCATATTGTGGCTTCCTCCAGGAAAGCAGGATCATGTTGGCACCCGTATACCTTGTCGCATAATTTCTCGATTGTCTCTCCTCCAGGATAATTATTATTCCTTCAAGATAGGAACGTTTCTTTGAGAAGGGATTGTCATTATCAGGTGGTGCTTCCACTTAATCATATCCATTATTCCTTTGCACACCTGAGCCACTATATACAACCAGATAGATCTTCTAGTACAATTATTAAATGTTGTGTATTTTGGCGAAGAGAGAAATATTACGGTCACCTAAGCCATGTTCCAGGGCATTACACTTTGGAGAGTTATATAGTGAAGTCCCCGCTGGATTTGCATACAATTATATCAACCAGACCTTGCACAATAATTTTCGAACTGCGACACTAGCCGTCGTCCGTTCTTCCAACGAAAGGATCATTCAACCTGTTACCTTCAACGTGGTCCCTTTTGTTTGGCGGGCAAGCAGGTGAATAGAATCGAGTTTATATTTTTTTCCATCTTAATGTAATTACGCACACTAAAACATGTTATTAGGGCGGCTGTACTATTGCCACCACCTCAGTGAAATCCTTGCATCCTATCATGGAACCATCAAAGGAAAGTGACCCCAAGTCAGATATTAGATTAGCGCCAAACATTGATCTTTTCACAAAAATTCCACCTTTTGTTAATGATCTTACATATCTTTCGTCCCCCTACTCGAAAATCCTGTCCTTTTTTTTAAGAAGATAGTAGGTAAGAGTCCTGAGAGATCAACTTTCGATACAATAGAACAAAGAGATTTAAAGAAAAGCACCTGCCGAGGAGATTTGATTACACTTGTAGGCTTCCAAAATTCATTACAATCAAATCTTTTAAAACAAGATTCATGCAAAGCAAAACGCAAATTATTATATTTATAATGATTGATGTATTTAATTTTTGATTAATAGTATTTAACCCTTTCTAACTTTAAGCATGGATTTGAAATTTATAAACAATTAACTTTTTTCCCAACAAAAAAAAACATTTCGAAAGCTGTCACAAAACATTGCAAACCAATCAGTCCAGATTTTTGCACGTTCACAATTTTGGGTAATGAGCGTTTTCGAAGGTGCATCGATTGATGGGCCAAACTCATTCATGCCGCAAGTTTTTCGTATCCCTATCATCAGAAACAGCCATCAAATAAAAAAATCCCCATCTTCGATACCGAGTCGGGGCAATTATCCCGTGCGACAGAACAAATTGAGCACTTTCAAGCAATTTCACTAAGTACAAAATTTGCCGAAATCGCGTTTTTACAAACGTCCTGAAATCACTTTTATCTCGAGATAAATTGCCGCCATACAAAAGTCGTTCCGCGGCGGACAGACAAATGCTTACCGGTTTTCCGGTAGGTTTGCGAGGCGGAGGAGATCAGGCCGGCTGCTGATGATCGCCTCAAAATTTCGGGTTTTGTTTGCTAAAGGAAATTAACCAGATTGAAAACCAACTCAAAACCTAAGGTATCCGCAATGGAGAAGCCAAGCCAACCACAAAGAGGCAGGCGGCCCAGCCTCGCAATGGTCGACCTTGTCTTAAGCGCGTGCCGCAGCTGATTACATGTAATTACGTGCAGCCGCTTAATATCAATTAAGTCGGGCCGCAGTATACCGCAAGATGCACGAAAGAAATAGACCTGCGCGTGCAACATATTACTTATTGATTGGCTGTTCGCGGCATTTATAAACGACGAAGATCAACGGCGGACGGATGGCTCGTTACCAATTACTATCCTTCCAAGGACCTGGTGACAATCTGCTTCGAAAGAAAAAAAAACATACGTACGCACAGTGTACCTGAAATTGTACATTCCACACCTTTTGGGCTCAGGTGCTACCGTCTGTCGGCATCACGTAGCAACCGATCGTGTTTGTGTAACCGATACCACCAGACCACCCGATCATTATCGTCTGATAATCGATCGATTGGCAATTGTGCACTTGCTTGCATTGGTCACCTCACACCGGGAGTTGCCACATGCCCACCCAAATACCTGAAAAGTCAATCAGGAGAAGGACAAGGAGGAAGACGCACGACAGCCGCGCCTGTATGGTCTGTGCCAGTGGGCTAACAGTCCGGTTACCACGATCATCCTTATTACTCTTGAGGAGCCACCTTTGTCTGATTAGCTACGGTAACACTGTGTGGGTCGTGCACTTCCTCCTGATCAACACAATTAAAAGTACGGACGTGAAATGGAACCCGTCTCACATTACCTTTCCATGAACCTGGTGAATTATAAAAGAGTCAAAAAACAGAAAAACTTCATCCCCATAATTGAGTTCATATATAAAACATTGCCCAACTTTGTCCCGCTGTCCATGTAAATATTTCAGAGATGAGTTACAACTTCATTGCGGATCGCAAATCGAAGCAGTGATCGATAACTTGATGATCGGTGGTGGTAAGATGATGTGATGATCATGACGATCAGACGATCGGTACCACTGCAAGCGAAAACTGCAGAAATTCCAATCGATCGAAAGATTCACTCACGTCCCATTGACATGTGTCAGGGATGTCACATGTTCTGCATTTTCACTCGATCAATTGATTCCAGCATCCTTGCATTCACGCATTGTTGTTGTTGCCGTTTATCGAATTCAATCGAAGGTCACCCTTAATTGATATCTCCAAAACTGATCACTTCTGGATCAATACGACATGCAAATCAGATAAATATAACGAGATGATTGTTAATTTTTAGTCAGGGTGTCGGACCGTCAACACATCTTTTGATTTTTATTAAAGATTCTCTTTTTTTGATAATAATTTTTAATAAATTTTTACAAAAATTCGTTAACAAAGTGACGTGTTATGTGAACTGATTTTGTCGAAAGTAGGAAGTAGATGGAGGTCATTAACCTTGTAGCAGTCTGTTTTATTGTAAGCGAAGGTGGGGTAAGATAACGTACTTAAGCTTAGATTTTTTTCCCTTGGTTTAGCAAGTGGTTTAAAAACCTGAAATTTAAAAGGACACTTCTTTTAACCTCTTTATTCCATAACAAAATTTTAAACGCTGTTATCCTTTCTCCAATTTTGAAAAATATTCCACAAAAAAAATAGCAATTTTCGTCATCTTACCCCAACTAGTTTTCTTCACTTTTTTAGTTTTAGAATACTTGACTTTCTGTGACGCTAACGCTAAAGTTTCAGCTTTTCTTTTCAATCCTGCCCTTATAGTTCTAGCAATTCTGGTGATTTCTTCCTTTCTTCAAGAGTTTGTTACACAGGACTTCCCGAAATGTGGTAAAATGGCATTCGTCTTCTAACCCCACGCCGCGCCGCCATTTTGGTTTAGAATGTATTTATCATTACTCCTGCTTTTTTTAAAGAACATACACCACACAAGGTTCTTTAAATTGTGAATATTGTATTTTACGAAAAATCCAACACAATTTACCGTAGTCGAGTAATTCCTTACGCTGCATTGCAGTCGCAACCACTCGCAAAACAATCTAGGCCAAAAATCCTTAGCGCCTAGCGGTGAATTTCGTTACTAATCACCTCTCATAAAGTGCTTGGACAGTTGCTTTCAATCTTCCAAAAAGTTCTGTTTTGACTTATTTCTAAATAACATTAATGTATTCGTCATTCGATCATTAATGATCATCATTAATTCAATTTGTTTTTGGTAATCAGGAACACTGTAGTTTCATGTTCAGTTTTCCGTATCCTTTGTATAAAAAAAAACTCAGCCAATGTTATCCAGATTAATTTCTGAACAGCCCCTAATTAGCAATGTAATTTAAAATGTGTGCAGCTCATTAACGAGTTTGGATCAGTTCGCGACTAATTTCGTACACAAAGATCAACATGTTCATTGCCCTTAATCACGAAAATAAAATTTCAGTGTTAGTCCCGAGAGTACGTGTTAATTTAATTCACGATGATGAGGAGTACATATGCACCAGCTATACAAATCGTAATAGCCCAATTTAAGTGACCATCTGACAATCTAATTCGGATCGTTGGACCTTAAGAGACCGCGCATTGGTCAGGTGAAATAAAAGGGATTTTTCACGACAGAGGGTCCGTCGAGGCCGTTTCTGTGTCGGTTTCCTCTTTCGGAAATGTTTTGGGCCTCAAAAGCAGTGGGTCAGCACACGACTCTGGCTCCCTCGGTGCACCTTTCCAGTGATTATGTATTCAATCAAAGATTTTAATGAGAATGCGGTTGAGGACATTGCCTGCCGGCCCCAGCATTTACGACGCTCTTGGATATAAAATATACATATATATATATATATATATATATATATATATATATATATATATATATATATGTATTTGTATATGTATAATCGTTGGGGATTGCACCAGTCGAGGATATCAGAAAAGGACCAGGTTTACAGTTTTACAGTAAAAGATCTCCAGAAATCTTCGGTACCCATAAATCGAAATTTTTACGATTAAAAGAAGGCCCGTGCTTACGAGACGCTGCTTTTAACATTACTACCTACACCACTGGACTATTATAGGAGTTTTTAAGCGCAGCTTTGCGACAGGTGTGTCCCGATGTATCTGACTGTGTACAACACAACGGATACCTATACCTGAGTTCAGGGTGATCTCTTTCTCCTTGTGTTCCCGATTATCGAAGTGGCAACGGTGATGTGCATAAAAACGACACTAAAATGTCTGTGGCCGGTGGTGGTGAACAGTGAACACATGACACGAGCCAACGTGTATTTTTGTTCCTCTTCTTCCTTATTTTATGGGCATTTTTTAAATTTATAATTTCAGGATTTAATGGCTCCTACTTTCTTCACGACTTCTTCAACGCAGATGAGACTGCACTTTGGAACACCCCGAACATCAAGGGGAGCATGTTTGTATTGTTTTTATATTTTTGTTTCTGTACTTCAAATGCATTCAGTTCAAACATTTACGAAAAAATTATCTTCAACATCATTGCAAAATTAATGATCGCAAGAATCATATTAATAACAATGCGGACGATAGAATAAACAATCGGAACAAATTGGTTTCGATAATTACATTTTACTCCCTTGTAATTGAGTTTTTCAATTTAAATACGTAACATTTTACATCAATATTGTTTCACGTCTCTGTTTTAATAAAAAGCGGTTTATCATCAAATGATTTCAATAACTTTATTCTTTTAATTCTTACACAATTTTGTTCATAAATGTTCTGATTTATGTGAAGAACTAATAGGGAAAGTATAATTGGTTTACACCAATTATGAAATACCTACCCTAGATGTAAAAAGGTTATAGTTTCAATACAGAAGAAAAAAACCGTGTAAAAAACCGTGCAAAAACTGTTTTCCCATCGTAAAAAGATAAAATGCCTAAAACGAACGACAGACAGACGAGCTGACATTTGGCGTAAAGAGAAAGAAAATGTGTCTATACCTATTACCTACAGTATTTTGCATTAAATGTTCTGTAAAGAAGTATTTCGTCCAAAAACACGAACAACAATAAAATGACATTTGACAGCTGATTACTTTTTAGTACAAAATGTATAGCACATACGGCACTGACAGACGTATAACGAGTCTAATCGAGTTACAGCAGGTAGATTTCTAAGTCGAGTTCATGTAGGAAATTTACGTAGACTACATCATTTGGACGTTATTAACTCGATTAAGTGTTGTGGTCTGTCCGGAGTATAAGAAGGATGTCCCCAATTCGGCTCATATTCGAACTCGTTCGTACAATAATTAATTTTACAGAAATATTATTGTAGCAAATTTTCAATCCTCTAGTTACAAGCGTTCTCGAGTTATCATTTGGACAGACAACTGACAGACGGACATCCATAAAACGGTTTCTTTTCACTCCCCAATCATGAATATATACTCGTAGTTCTTTTTAACTCTAATTAATTAGACCCTAGACTACAAGCTTAGATCTAGGATCTCCTCTAGGATTCACATTCGGATCCATGTGGTACCTATATGGAGCTTTTATTATGTCCTGTTCAATCACAGAGATGTAAATGGCATCCTGTTGTTATCTCCAAAAAAACAATTGCTGTTCACTAACAGGTGTTCCTCAGGAGACTCCGGAAATTCATAAAGCTCCCTGGATGACACTATTGGTGCATCATGATCATCATCACTCCAGAATTGCAGTTTTGAATTTCCAAAGTTTGATGTCAGTGCCTGGCAAAACCACACCCCATTTTCTGATTATTTAAACAATTATCGGCGCACGTTCCTTCAGGATGTAGTTGTACAGAAGTGAGCATAAAGCACACCTGGCTGTAACTGATACGGGGTAATCAGCTTTTTCACCTTGCGCCAATGGAAAATGTGGACTGGTGAACGACAACGTGCAACAGCAGCAGCAGCGGTAAAGTTCACTTCGGACGCGGGCGCTCTTCTAGGGAATAAGCGGTCACAGAGCCATCAACCTCTATCTGGACGACTTTGTTCTTTTTATTGGTTTTATTTAACCCCAAGAGCCCGCATCTTGTGGGAGATAAATTAGCGACGCACCGCGATTGTTAAAAATCACTTACGACCGCTTGCAGTGACGAACTTATTTGTCGCCCCGCGGCTCTTCTGATCCTGGTGGAGTTTTTATATGTATGCATAGTATGTACAGATATACACTTTCTTAACCACTATCCAGTTCCCGAATAAAGAGAATAATGACATTTGGCATGTGTTTTCCCGTTTGACGTCATATGAGCTCCAGGGGAAGAATTTATGAGACACCACGGAAGATCACAGCTGTTTACCTTCGCGCAAGAAATGTAGATTCGCCTGTGTTTTGTGGTTATCGTCTGTTGCTCCTTGCTTTTTATTTTATTTATATGTGAGGTTTTTTCAGAGGGTGTTTTACTTTTTTCCCATTTATTGTAGTGAATTGGCGCTGCTTCAAATTCGAGCGGGGGATGAAGAGTTTCGGAGAAGAATTACGTTTCCGTCTTTACGAAAAATTTGCATTTCTTATGGAGGTGCTGGACAGAAGGCGAACACGTATGAAAGTAATTAATTACGGGGAAATAGAAATACTTAAGTGTTATCGGAATTTTTTTAACAGAGTAGCCGTAAAACCTCAATACCATATGCTTATCTTTTTTCCATCTTCAGTTTTATTAAAACCAAATTCGTTCAAAAAATGAATTGATTCTTTCATAATTTTAATCGGAAACATTCCCCGATCTTAAAATCTGCCACATCCAGAATGATAACATTATTTTAATCACTGAGGCACGTCTCCTCCGATGCATTTAACTGGGATCTTACGCATTTTAGTTTGCACCTTCCTTCCATAAACCTCTTAAGCCTCCATAATCGACATTCCGATTCCGTGGCGACTTGTGGTCTTCTCGCGGCATATGTGCAACAACGGTGTAACAACGCGACGCTCGGGCGATCCGAGCCCTTCACCGATCTCCTGAATTAATTTTTTTTTTCCAAACACTATATGCATATCAGTTGCAGGAGGCTACAACGAATGGACCACTGACCAGCCATACTACTCTCATGATGGGGTCCATTCAGCGAGGTTGTTAATAACAGCATGGTTAACATCTCTTGGATGAAGAAAAAGATTTTCGTGTCTGATCATTCTGTTGGTTGTACAACAACAACAACAAACAACATTCATTGCGGTGCGATTTCCCTCTGAGGTGGTTGGTATCAAAAGGTGCAAGTTGCACCCCAGCCTTCCCCGGTGAAGTGCAACCGGCATGTGGCGTCGAGACGGGTTCGGGTTGAAATGCAATCGTTGAACGGCTGATGGATGAGCCGCAACGTGCAGTGTTCGTTGAGCGGCACGCGACCATCACTTAGTCTTGATAACAACTGATCATCGCATTTTGGATTCCTACCTCCTTTTACCGCCTCGACTGTTCTGAAACTGTTTTCTACGTGACCATTATAAGGTCAGGGATTTTTTTTCCAGACATTTTGGTTTTGTGGTTTAACAAACAAATTCATGATTCATGTAATTCAATTTGTGAATTGTAATTACTTTGGAGAGAAAACATTGCCGTAAAAAATATACCTAATTTTTCAAAGAAAGTTTTCCGACATTCAACTAATCGACACTTGTTGCCACAACAGTTGAACACGACGGAATTCCACAGAAGCTATTTCTACAGAAGTCCTAAGCTAATTTTATGGTGGTTACGTGCATTCAGGTATTTTTCAAACATTTTTAGGGCGCCCCTAGTACTGGCGGTTGAACCAGGAGGAGAATTACCACGCTCCTCAGTGTAACCCCAGCACACTGAATACTTTTTGTCAGTTGGAGTTGTCAGTCCAAGTATCTCCCATTCTGCACCTTAAATGGGCGATGATTTATCACTTAATTACATTTAAGGAAGTAGATCGTTGCCATTCAATGCACCGCCCGGGATGCTGCTACTGCGACTCACTGGGCCTTGGATGCAAAAATTTCCTGGAGAGACGTTCCTCTGCCTGTTGTTATTGTTGTAGCTCTGGTGTGTTTTCTTCGGGCTCCCATGGCCTGGGGCGCCAACTTGGTTTCCTGAAGCGATTGCATTCGTTGACATAATTCGCTTTGTGGCAAACAAAACGTCCGCAAATCAACGTAGTCCTCATCCTCTGTCCCTGCCCCCGTCCTGTAATATGGCAATGGCTGCCCGTTGCCGCGCGGTTGTCTTCTTCCATCGCAATTCAATTAAAATCAAATAAAATCGAAATAAATTCACTTTAAAATGCAAATTAATGCGATTTGCTAATTCGCGTAGTGCGATTTGAATCATGCGTCCCCTGCGGGTGGTTTGTCCGCACGATAGGAGGATTCCTTTAGAGGATGCAGCCGCAGCAGCAGAGTCGTGTGCCTGCGCGAATGGCTTCGGTTCTGCTGGCGGGTCTTCATACCTTCCGCATCTGAATTGTGTGACTCATGATTGTAAATTTTTGATGGTTGCCAGTTGATAGCCAGATTTGCAAAAATCGTTTAATAATTGCAATAACAGCTAGCAACAACAAGAAACGAGAGCCAGAAACAAAGGGTGAACGACAACAATGCAGTGCTCGCTGATAAGCCGCGCCAGCGCATTGCGCAGATTCTGCGCTGGATCCGTCGCCCATAGTCACTGCGCAAACACATTTTCCGCGACACACAAAGCGTATTGCGGGTGCGCACTGAATTACCTCTGGATTTCGCATTTTAATTGTTCTGTCCTTTTGGCATTTCGTTGTCGCAGTTCGATTGCCAGAGGAAAATCCATTTTTGGTTGCCGACCAATTGATAACTTGGTTTTTGTTCCGATTGCTCCTTGTTCACCTCAACGGCCACCGCCTTGTCCTGAATCTCGATCGCTCCGCTGTATAGGAAGTGACTCAGGCTGGGAAATTAAAGTGACACAAAAACAATTGGTTCAGCTGTTGATCTATGGAATTGTTTTCCTCGTTTTTCTCCATGAAATTTGTTTAGAAATATTTGATCAGGTTAACACCATGCCTCTTGGGTGTTCACTGTCCATTGTGGAACAATGAAATCGCCTCCGCGAAACCCCCATTAAAATTTCACTGACAAATGATCCTAGGAAGTGGGTATTGCTAATTTATTGATTCAAATTAAACACCTGAACGTGGACATTTGAATTTGGTAACATTTTAACATTTAAAATGAAAATTTAAAACTTATTTTGTTTTTGATTGAAGGGAAGCAAATTGATCGTGGAACACATAATGAAGATGTTTCATTCGAGTTCATGCCTATCGCTCTCCATATGGTGGTTTTCAGTTTTGATCCTAACCACTATGGTTTTCAGTCGGGGGATATCCATTCAGCTTTACATAATATGAGTACCTAAGTACGCAGTCGTTGTGTTTGTGGATCACAGAAAAGCGAAAGCCATATGATACGATCGACCATGAAATTTTATGTGAAAGCTTGCAGGAAATTAGTATAAAAGGAAATGCATTAAATTAATTGATTGACGACTACTTGAGAAACCAAAAAATCAAAACTAATTGCAAATACAGCCAGCCAAAAATTGTACAGGTGTTCCTCAAGGGTAAATTCTGGTACCGTTGCTACATATATAGTACATATTCGACTATGCTGAAAAGCATGAAGCTAAAAAATGAAATTCTGGAAAATAATAACACTAGTGAAAATAAAGATAACCCCGATACAGTGAAGAAGATTCGTCGGCTGTAGGTTTTTCCAGATGGCAATAGTGATGTTGATGATGATTGATCTTAATTTGCTTTTTCAGGCGAGATATGTACCATGTGGCAATTAGCCAAAAACATAAATGCGGGATAAAAATTTGTCTCTTACTTACTTACTTGTAATCTTACTTGGACAAAGCATGTTGATTTTATTGAAAGAAGAGTAGCGGGTATTATTGGAGTCCTAAGAAGTGGTTATTTTATACTACCTAGCGTCAAAAATCTAATACTCATATACAGTGCACATATTCTGCCAATAATGACATATGGCTTAATGGTATGGAATCAGACCTAAAAAAGAAAATTTTGATAAACAAATTAAATTCCGCGATTCACTTCCACTGCCATACTTGACTCCAGGGCCATTAAAATGAATTTAGATCAGCTTATAAAACTGGACTATTGGCGAAAGCAAAAAATGTTTACAACGTGGCAAACAACAACTGCAAATAAATGATCGATCTAAGGTCGGTAAAGGACACTCACCGGCATGTGGCAAGGTGTGCTTTGAGAAGAGATTTTAATCTGGCAATACCTAGGATAAATCGGGAAAGATAGGACCCAATTTTTGCGGCCATAAGATTGTTAAATGGGCTACCGCAAGGGACTAGAAGAGCCTTTGATTTATTAGTTTTTAAGAAAATTGTTAAAAATTAATGTCAATGTTATCTTCTATATTTCTATACCTGATTAATACAGAAAACTAATATGTATATTGCATATAATATATTTTATGTATATAATTTGATTTGGATATATAAGCTTAAGCAGTGCATCCTCTTATATAATAATACTTATATCAAATTACTTTTTGCCTGAGGAGGGAGCACTTTCTTATAAGTATAGAATTAATTTTTTGTCTTTCGTCGTAATCCACTTAATTATATTATAATATATATACCTACCTATATTTTTTAATGTTAAGTTGGTAAACGGTCTTATCGAGTGCATCCGAGATTCATAAGCAGTTATTGTCCATCGATCTTCAACAAAATCAAATCAGATGAGCACCAGCTGTTTTTAATTATCTTCAGCACGAAAACTGGCCGATTAGCGCAGCTCTTGGTGGTCCAACCAAGTTTTACGTGATAAAAGCCAAACTGAAAATGTTTTTCCTTTTTTGGCAATTTACTGTAGCAGACATTGCGTGCTGAGGCTTCTTGTCTTGCGAATTAATTTTACCGGCAGATTTTTTAACCCGGAGCAGATATTAAAAGGGAATAATAAAGAGATGGTGGTGACGGGGGGAGTGAGCAAGTTACGGGTATTTTTTTAAGTCATTAGGTCAATGAAATTATGCTTGACAGCAGGTTGATCATCGAATATTGATTGTTAAGCGGTTACTGTATTAATTGCCTAATTAAACAGAATTGTAATGTTGGCCACAATGCACATTTATCTAGTCCGTGGGATTTTGTGTTAAGGGAAGGTGTGAATGTAGAATCTCCTTATTATATGCTACGAAATGGTGTATAACAGCTTCATATGGCGCTGTTTGGTTTTTATGATGTCTTATATATGGTTCAATCCATATAAATTGCTTGCTCAACCATTTTAGAAAATAATTCATATTCTCCTTATTGTTTCTATTATATAGAATACACATATACGTACTAGTTTTCTATTATTGTTTCCAATTATAGGTATTGAACACGTTTAAACAAAAATTTATCTCAAACCGTTTAAGTTTGGCGGCCATTTTTGTTTTCCTAGTGACGCTGATTTTTGTGCTTGTAACCTTTAAAGTCAATGCACATATTGACATATTTCAGAAAATGTTTATCCAAAAAAGTTGAAACAAAAACCGTTTTAAAGGTAATGATTCCCTCTTTAAATTGGGTTATATTCATATTTTCCACATCCTCTCCCTTCCAAGGGAAAACTTCAATTGAAGTCGGATATCAAAATTAAGCAAAATCCAATTTCAGACATTATTTTCTCATAGAAGAAGTGCTATTTACAGCTTGGATTTTTTTATGGAACTAGTTGTATATTGGTTCCAAGCTACCCAAAAAAATTCAACTGTGATACTTGCATCCTTATAATTTTAAAAATTTTTAGAAATTGGTTTTTTTTCAAATTTAGGAAATTTAACCCTCTGTATCTCTGATGGGGCTGTTGATACAATTCTAAAATTTGGACAGCTTGTAGTTCTTTTGTTGAGTATCATTACTTTCCTCTGAATAAATCATGATTCTAAATTTCTTCGATTTACCTCAAATATTAAATCACATTTTCAAAATTCTTTGATTTAAAAAATGTCATCCATTTTCTTTTATGACAAACAACGACCTCATGGAATAGTTTCTTCGTATTTACATTTGTTTAGCCCAGCGTCAATCTGAAGACTTATAAATGCTCCTTCTGTTTCTGATTAGGAAAATCCGAGCCTGTAGAAACCTTTCCCCGAGTCAAAGCACCACCTCTTCGGACAAGGGTTGATGGAGGGTGGCCTAAACCTGTGCGGACACTTTTGGTTAATTCCTTCAACGTGGAGTTTGTAAGCAGTGCGGAACCGGGAAGCGGGGCAGCAGGGGTAACTAATTAAAGCTGCCAACCGATTGTCAAATCGGATTACGTCTTGAAAAAATAAAACGGGGTTTATTGATCGTGCCCGTCCAACATGCTTCTAAGGTTTCGTCAGCATGAGTGACCATTTTGCAGACGTTTTTTGGTTTGTGTTTTGATATCGATGCGATTAAATATTTTAAAGCTGAAAATACTTGAAAACGAAAGAACTATTTCTAGGCTAAAGCCTGGTTAACTGGAATGAAATGAGGAAATAGAATTTCACTTAGATCATACTCTATATCGGTGATAGAAACCCTGCGAGGGCTATACTTTCATGTAATCAGTTATGTCTGTGATTTTTTATGCCATTCTGCCAGGTTTCTTTGTGGATTAGGGCTAAGAGGGCTTTAGTTACAGCATCGATATCAGCGCATTTGATGGTGGCTGCAGACAAATGTCTTCCTCGGAGGGCATGCAAAGCCAGCCACCAGTCCAGAAACAAATGTGATAACTTTACATGGAAGGATTGCCAGGCTGTGGCCCCCTCCAGGGTTGACAAGACCAACAATCCAAACCGAGCAATAAACACATATCTCGTCTCATTGTTGGCGGTACCAAATAGAGAGCGCCACCGGTAGCTACAATCAGCACGCGGTGCACGCGAACAGGACCATGCACTTCGCAAAGGAAACAGAGATCCAGGCCGTCGCCGTGGTTGTCGTCGTCAGACAATCAGAGAGTCAACCCGGGAATCCCAGTCAGTGCTATGCAAGCCAGATATGATTATGCAGTGAAATTAACTGCATTTGACCATAAATGTTGGCCCCTCGCGACTCACCAAGGAAAATTTTCAAGCGGGGGCAAATGAATGGACCAAGAGATGATAAAAGTTTCATTGTTGCATAATTTAGGCCTCTATTCAATTTCGCGCGCGGCTTTTACCTGTGGAGTAGCACACAGAGTGCAGCCAGCAGCAGGACTATGGAGGTGGGGTGCTCCTTCCTGCAGATACGTCCACGGCAGCCAACTTTTCTGTTCGATGGCAGCCAGTTGCGCATTCGTGCACGCCACTCTTTCTAGGGGCAATTAATAAACGTCAAAACGTGTAATTCGCTATGGGGGCTACTGGGGTTCCCTTCATGGACGAAGGAAATGGAAATTGTCACAATGGCCCAGTTCAAAGCAAGCCTCCGAAAGGTGGTAATATTTTATAATATTAAATTAAACTAATCTAAATTTGCGGAGGTGACCAGCGGAAAAATTTTGAGTGGATATCAAACTCTTTTTTAGCAAATCTCATCTGAATTTTTTTTAGATAAACGTGTAATTCGCTATGGGGGCTACTGGGGTTCCCTTCATGGACGAAGGAAATGGAAATTGTCACAATTGCCCAGTTCAAAGCAAGCCTCCGAAAGGTGGTAATATTTTATAATATTAAATTAAACTAATCTAAATTTGCGGAGGTGACCAGCGGAAAAATTTTGAGTGGATATCAAACTCTTTTTTAGCAAATCTCATCTGAATTTTTTTTAGATAACTTCATAAGATGCTAGAATTGATTAGGTTTACAAGTGACGAAGCTAAGATTTTTGGCCCTTACGCTGTCATAGTTGGAACTTCCCAGTTCCTTCCCCAGTAATACCATTGACACACTATACCATCTTCAGGATGTGTCATTATGACCATCCTACTATCCCACACCAACACTTGTGTACAGTTACTCCCCGAATGGAAAAATATATCGATGCGCCGCTATTGAGGAAATCCGGAACTACATTTTGAAGAAACGGTTGAGATCTTAGCTATTTGGGACTTTTTAGAGAAAAAAATTGTCTTTTTAAATGGCTTATTATTGAATGAAATGAAGTAAATTCTTTCAATAATCATGCATAACACCTGAAAATTTGAAATAACGAAAACAAAACTAGAAAAATATATACAGAAACAGTCTTAAGTATTCGAGGAAAATTCCTGATTTTTTTCAAAAACCTGTACTACTTCTAAGACGCTTATGAGAATAACAAAGCCAAATATAAAAAAAAACGGCTCGACTAGTTCAATTGATAGCTTTTGTCCTAACTTTTTGCAAAATTTGGTACAAATTGCTTGAAAAATACGCAAATAAAACGGTAGCAACTATTGTCAAAATCACTAAAAATGGCAACTTTAAGGTGCAAAAAAGTATTAAAAAAATTAAATTTTCAAAACTCTAACTCGAGGAGTTCAAATAACTTTTATCGATGTACTTCTATTCCAAATTTGGTTTAAATCGCTTGGAAAACACGCGAATAAAACGGTAGCAACTTTACTAGGCTAGGACTGAGCCGAACTGAGTAGAACCTCCTCTTAAAGGGGGGTCACGTTCAATTTTTCTTATAGTTTTGTATTAGATATTTTTTGAGTAAAACAGAAAAATTAAGTGTAAATGGGGTCCTTAAACAATTTTTAGAATTAGTGTGTGACTTTGTAAACTTTTTTAAGCATATATTATCTGAATACTGTTCTATATGATGCAGATTCGAGGGTCTTTCTGCATTGCTAACCCTTTCTATGCGGTAGCTACGTCACTCTTTAGGAAAATATCTGAAAAAGCCCTAAAATTCCTATTTTAATTGTCTTCTTCGACGCATTTGCATCCATTCAGTTCGAATTATTTTTCGTCAGAAAGGACGAAATGTGCTTTTCATCGTACATCCAGGACGAATGGTTTCAGTCTCAAGTTTAAGCAGTCTGCGATCATAAGTCAGGGTAATTGGGACGCGATAAGGCGCTGACATTTTTATCGGGCAGCCCTTGGACTCTTGGATGATATTAAAGTGACGCTCAAAAGACACCGAAGAAAGTGCTCAAGTCTCCTTCGAACAATGGATCAAGATTTCGATGGTAAAAAGTCGTCGTGGCTCGTGCTCGCAGTGACAAGGTGAAACAGCCCCGCGACACATAAAAGCTGCCAGTGGCGCGTGTGCATTCAAAAGAAATGAGCAGGTGCTACAAAACAATTTATTTAAGAAGGAGACTCTCGTTACGTTTAATACACTTCAAGACCTATTTACTTCGAGCTGGGGGGAATCGTATTTTAAGAATTCAATTATATCGTGGATGCCGCACTGCGGTGGACACAGGGTCGTCCTATCCCGTCTACGACAACTTCTGGAATGCATCGCGCAACATCTGATTGCAAAGGGCTGCATACGGGTTTATTTCCACCAGCTGCAATCACATTTCAGACTTTAATACAATTATTGATTTGTTGGTTTATTTTTTTTTAAATTTTTATACCTGATTACGGGCGAATTTACTTCCAAGCTTTGTCGCCACTTCGAAATCTCGCCTTGCTGCATCCAAATTCTCACGCTTCCGATGAAGAATGCCACGTTGACAAAGGGCTTGACAAGCGGTCAATCCTTGGCTTGAAGTTAGAGTTATGGCTTTATCCAGGTCCGCAAACGCTTCTGAAATTCATTTATAATAAATAAACTTTTAAATTTTCTTTTTCAGATTCTTAACCGTCCTATTTACGAACTTTATTTTAATGAATTCGTCATTTGCTTTAGTTAAGTTCTTCGCGTTCGTAATTAATACCTATACATAATTACATACAGTACCTACAAGTTTAGAATTCTGGAAAGTTGAAATAAAGATTAAGTACACCGTAAAATATTATAATAAATGAGTGAAACGTATAATTAAAAAAATGTAGTACGAGTAATATAACAAAAAAACGATCATTTTTAATATTTTTATCAAATTTTGGGAGGAAGCGCGGCAAAGCTGAAATTCGGATTAAGCACACCCGAAAATATAAAAATCAATCATCAAACTTAAGTCCGGAATTTTTTCTTGTTAAAACCACAAATTGACTGAACTTTAAACACATTTTTAATTCATCCATATATTGACTTTATACACAATAAAAGGGAAATTAAGTTTATTATATTTTATTGAGACTCTTTTCTTATAATATAATAATTTAAAGTGAACAAAAGAACACTTTCAGGGACGTTGATAACGTTTTGTTCAAATTATACTATGGAAATAAAATTAAAGTAAAAATAGAAAAATACCAATATCTACGAGAAATCTGAAGAAGAAAGTAAAATAGAATCTTGGAACAATATAGAATAAAAAAAAGGAAGACTACGACACAAAAATTTCTGACACGGATTAAAGTATAATATAACTTTTTTTTACTTTTGATTTATTGTTAATGAACTTTCAATTTTGAAAATTAAAATAGTTTTGTTACAACCAAACAATTCATGCAAGAGATTAATTTTCTATAAAATTAGAATAAGAATAATAATTTAGTTCTCCACATAGTATATGAAGATTACATTTATCAATTGAGTTTAATTGATTTCAATGGTCGCAATCTATTTCACGAATATGAGAAAAATGGAAATACAAAAATAGTTCAAAAATAAATTAACATAATATTAGATCATGGTCATGATAAACTTTGTCTAGATTCTCAACAAATTTGCTGTGGTCCAACATATTTATTTTGGCTTTCCATCCGTTTATGCTTCCGCCTTCCGGTAGCCCGTCTCTCGGACATCTCCCTCCAAATGCCACCACCATCGAACATTTCGATCACTCCTTGAACGAGGTGATGTGTTCAATAAGTGAGCAATAATTGCAAATACTTTTTCGTTGTTACTATTTTATCTATTTGCAAAATTAAATTGTTTAATGAAAGTTCGATGTTCGTGGGACTTTTAACTTCGTATAAGAGACAATATTGTAAAATACTTCTCAATTTAGTTTAAGATCTTTGCTTAGGATATTATTTTTTTGTACATCCAATTTCTGTTATTGACAAATTTCACTTCATAGATTTTGAGCTTTTAAAAAAAAAAGAAATGTTATTTTTAGAAAAAATAACATATTGTGTTTCAAAATGAACAATTCTATTAATAATATTTATTAAATTATGGGGGCACACTTTTTAACCATGACATTTGACCTGAAGTTTGCCACTCAAACTCATATCTCAAAACTCAAACCAACCAATCGTGGTTTAAACCTTGATTCACACTTGAATTGTGGAACCCTAGACAAGAACCTGTTTAGCTTCTTTCTTTGGAGCATTGATTATATAAAGAAGTAGATGTGTCATTTCGATGAAAAGGTGTTGTGCCATTACCATGTGTGGCGGCTCTGTAGTCGCATATTTTCGATTTTTTAGAATGGTGCTTACATTTGCTAATATAATTCGAAAAAGCATTAAAGCTTGTGATATGCATTCGAAAATATCGCAAGCTGTTTTTTGAAAGCTCGGATACCAAAAAACAAAAAAATCCATGTTCTAATCATATCTGGATATTTGATGCTGGAATGGAACCGGTTTTCTTCCCAGCAAGTCTGATACTCGCTGTTTATATTTTATGAAATTTCTACCCGAAAAGAAAATATACCTATTAGATTAGCTGCATATTTACAAAAACAACAATTCAATAGGTATATCGATTGAAATCAGGTAATGGATTAACATATAAAATGCACTTTGTTTGAATTTCACTATTCCACGCAAGGTCGTATCCAGCGGAGGGTGGGTGGTCGCTCTCCCCCGTTGTGGAATCGAAAAAACACTTCATTGGTTGGAGGTAATATTAAAATATGTATACATATTATGTATTAAAAATTGCTTTCATTCTTACTTCTTATCCTCAAAATGTGTGTTCAACAACAAAAAATACGATCTTTAAATTTTACAAAAACAAAGGTTTTTTTTTCATTATCGTGTATTTTAGGAACAGAGTCCGTGTTTTCTATTGCTTTACGTTTTCTTGGAGACCTATGCAGGGGAATGACTTTATTATTCGTGCTTTTCAATAGCTTAGAACAAATTTATCTTTTTAGTTAGAATAGGAAAACTGTTTGGGCACGGATTTTTACACGATTTCTTCACAAAGAAACGTCTCTTCTGTGTTAACCACTGTGCACAGTGGTCCCGCCTCCGAACTAAGGCGGTCATTTATTGTAAAGTTCTAAATATATAAAATATTCTTATTATTGTCATGTCGTATATCAAAATAAAGGTGTTTAAAAATTGTAGAAAAATAATCCAATTTGAGCTTCCTAGTTTCACTAATTTCTGAAATATAGCTTTTTGAAAATATCAGGTCGAAGCAACATTTTTGACCATAAATATTTCAAAAACAAAAAGTCCAAAAACTGTGAAATTTCATATTTTGAATACTTCTGCAAGGAACTAATAGTGAGAAAAAAATTATCGAAATCTGAGAGGTAACGATTCAGAACGTTGCAGTTGGTTTCAGAATGACCTTCATAAGAATATACAGGCCAGAGTAGCAAATAATAGCAACTGGAATATTTATCATTACATGAAATAAAGTTTGAAGAATATTTTACAATATGCAAGGTGTGCAATTTCTGAAAATAATCTTATACTAAAGATATCTTTCTGAAACAAAAATTTGGGTTGAAACTTGGATTTCCACTGGCAGAATAAGACGACCACCTTGTTTTGATGGCCTTATTACCACAATAACTGCTATTGAAATGCTTTGGGATGATTTTAAAAATACTCAGGAGTACCTTTTAGTAAGTCACTTAAATACGGATGCTCTTGAAAACTTGTTTTCTATGATTCGGGGTTTTAAAGGGACTTATGAGAAAAATCCTTCGGCTTATCGGTTTTACAGAAATTTGAAACAGGTCATGTTTCAAAATATTTTACCTTCTGAATATTCCAGTTATGATTGTTCTGATTCTACAAATTTAATACATGATATGCCTCTGTCATCCTTAAATTCAAATTTCAAATACTTTGAAGAAGATTCTAATGTTGATTTAGAAAATGACCATAACGAAACTGACGAGGAATTACAAGAAAGTGATTCTGAAGTCGAAATAACTGAGGATATGAATATATTTCAAAATAATTGTTTAGTGTATTTCTTTGGATTCATAGTTAATAAAATGGTGAATTTAACGAAATGTACATATTGTGCAGAATATATGATGCATAAAAATCCTAAGAGATGTGATGAGTTTCAGTTAATATATTATAAAACGTTTTCCAGAAATACCGAAGAAGGATTAGATAGAAATTTAAACACCTCGTTAAAAGTACCAAGTGATTCTTTCAAGGCCGATTTGTTTAAGTTGCACGCCCATTTTACAGATTTATTTAAAAATGTTCGCCATTTCAAAAATTTATTGCAAGATCATTTGCTCCCTGTTCTTAAATGTAAAATTAAACAATGGCCAGGCTGCCAACATAAGGATTTTGTTGTACAGCATACGACAGTGATGGGCAGGCCTATGCCCGCGGGCACTCCAGCTTTTAGAGCTTTGAATATGTACACGACCAGCTTTCAAGTCGAGAGCGCATCATTCGGCCGCCGGCCGTCATGCGAGCAGGACTATGCTTCTTTTCGCTTTGCTTTCGGTACACTGTAAATTTGAAGTCATTTTGCCATGTGGCTTCACTTTTACATGACAGGTGACGTCACCAAAATTAACAGTGTAAAAAAGGCCGGAGAGAGCTTTGAAGAGCTTTTACACAATCACATTTTGAGACTGTGGTTGCATGCCCATCCCTGGCATACGATAATTTCTTTTATAAGAGCTCAACTATATTGCTCAACTGTGAACGATTTTTTGACTTCACGAATTTCATTGTTGAGTATAAAGATTCACAAGAATATGTTGTACGAAAAATTGCAAATAGACGGCAAGCTGCCTTTTCTAATTGTGGATACTGTGATTCTGACACGAGTTTGCCGAAATATTAGATTTGTGCCGCATTTTCAATGCTTGATCTTTCATTTCTAATATCTAATTCCCCAGCTGCTTTTTCAGTTAGTATTATTTCAGAATTTTAAAATCCTTCTTCTTTAAAAATATCGCAAATAAATGAGTTTAAGAATTAATATGAAAATGTATATGTCATATAATATAAATTTTGTTTAATACAATATTAGTTATTTAGGCAAATTTAAAAACATTCGGTGAAAACAGATTTCCAATAAAAAAAAAATTTTTTTTAATGAGAGTCGAACAAATTAACAAAGCCGAATGCATATCTCGGAGCCACATTTGCGGGTTGGCACATATATCTGCTTGCTTAGAAAATTTAAAAGTTACGCACATATCAATACATTTCAACACATTTCAGACGCCTGCTCAAATTCGTACGAGAAGTTTATATCACCGTCATACACATTGTTACAGTTCTATCTTAATATGTGTGTTGCGATTTGCGAAAAAGCTTTTCATTCGAAATTGAGATTCGAATTTCCAATTTGTCTTCACTTAAATAATCAGTGTCTCCACTAAAAATGATAAAATGGTACAAGTATTGCCATCTATCGCGGTAATGTCAAGTTGCAATTGGCACATCTACTTCTTTATATAATCAATGTTTGGAGTTTTCAGTTTGGACTGGAGTAGGGATGGGAAAAACCTACCGGTTTAAACCGAAAACCGGTGTTTTGGTTCGGTCAACCGGTGTTTTTTCGGTGATGTTTTTGGTTCGGTTTTCACCGGTGATTTTTTTTAAATGCAATAACCGGATAAAAAAAACCGGCAAATTAAGTTTTGTAAACAGAAAGAAAACATGGTAATTTTTACACCATTTGGGTGACATTTTGCATTTTAGAAAGAAAAAAACCTAAATTGTAATTGAGTTATTGATTGAAAAGGATTTGAATTGGAAAACGCTGCCGCCAACGCAAACGGCCTGCGGACCTACACGCGAGGAAACCAATCAGTAAATTTAAACTCATCAAAGTAAAGCTTTTAAGCTTTAAAACTTTAACCCCAGTTTGTTATTAAAAAAATAAACAATAATCAATATATTGAATATAGTAATATACATACATACTTTTATACTTTTTTTGTAACTTAGGCGTTCCGCGCTTGGCTTAAAATTATCAATAATTAAAAAACCTTGGTTTAATTGTAAGAGCTGTATTATTTAACTAGCGAAATCCCTGGAAATGTTTAGCTGTTTTCGCTTTTGAATGAACATTTTGATAGTTGCATTTATAGTTGCTTTTGCATCTGAAGGAAATAGATATTTTTTTACAGTTTGTGTTTGATTTGAGTTTTTAGTTTACCTTCAGGCTACAGCTGCTCAGTACCAGCTACATATTTGCTATGCACTATGCAGCAGTAGCCAGCTTTTGGTGTTTAAAAAATAAAAGTTTTTAAAAAACACCGAAAACCGGTTATTTGAAAAACCGGTGATTTAGAACGGTTTAAACCGCCCGGTTAAACCGCAGGTGAAAAACACCGAAATAACCGAAAACCGGTTATTTTGGCAACAACCGCCATCCCTAGACTGGAGTTTGGAGTTTTGGACTTTCAGGCTTGAGCTTTTACTTCACAAAAATGCATTTGCTTAACTTTATAAATGCAGATCTTACATCTAGATGGCTGCATTTTGGTGGCTGTGGGCTCTAAAATGTAATTACGTTTTTAAAATTATAAATAAATACTATAAAAGCAAGCAGGGTTGGAGAATAGTGAAATTACAGAAGAGAAGTTACCACCAATTAACCGTAAGCGACGTCATTTTTGACGGGAAAAATTACTAATATTAGTAAAATGTAATAATTCCAATTGCAATAATCTCACCATCGTCATTTCCCCTCAGTCTGTGAGTTTGAGCGCGATTGTTATACGGGGAGGCCCGGTGGGGTGCGGCCTTCACAGCCTCGTCAAACAATTTGATAGCTCGGTCAAAGTGCTGATCCTCAGTACACTTAATAGCCTCCAATTCCAATCGTTTCGACTCGCGTATTGCTGGTGTGTCTTGTTCCTCTGGATCCTTGAGACCATTCGAAATCTCCGGGTCAAACAGCTGCGGCACATCACCACCGCCGATCTGTAGAGGGTTGAATATTGAGTCCAGCACAGCCTGATCGTGCTCACTTAAACACTCGCGACTTAATTGCGGCATTGTATATAAATTTTTAGTGAAATTTTTGTGTATTATCAGTTCTAGATTTCACTGTCAACTGAAACTGGTTTCCCGCGGTGACTTGTCTCGTCTGCGCTTTCAAGCACTTTAATGTCGCTGCACGCGTTCGAACTTCGAACAGTATTCATTAATGGGATTTTAATGTTGATTTTGTTTATCTGGTCATGTAAATTAACCTGAATGCAAAGGCTTGGAGTTGGAGACTCGCGCTGTTATCTTCCTAGAGTAGTCGTTAAAATGAGGAGACTTACAACGCAGCTCGTATCCAAGGCCACGATGAGGGAGAGGATAGGGGAAATATAAATTGTTGGTAAAAATAAGTAGGTAAAGTAAAAAAGTTTAATAGTGCATATAGAAAAATTAAAAGAGTATGTATATAAAATTTCACAAATTCAAAGAACATTAGTTAAAACACAATCTTCTAGTCTAGGATATTATTGAAAAGTCGCCCACTTTTTTAATAAAATCTTCTAGATTCCCAAAAAAATTCATTGTGCAATCATTTAAAATCATTTTTCCGTTAATTATAGTCGTTAATCTTTTAATAACTTCGTTTAGTTAATTTAGTTATGAATGAATATATCGATGAAATGAAATTGTTTTGAGCAGGAATAAAGAAAAACACTACGGTACCTATAATCACTTCGTTCTTAAGCCAGTGCTATCTAAACTGTTTAGATTAAGGGCCGGGTCAGTGTTTAGACTTAACAACTAACAATAAGTCGTAAGGGTCAAAATATTCTCAATAAAATTCTGTGTTCATAACTATACATGAAAGTACAATATTAAATATAAAATATACCTATTTTCGGTATTCTTTCTAGAGACTTAGAGTGTGTTTTTGTGATTTGACCATCATTTGTAAAAGTGCATTATCATTCATATCTTCGTAATAGAATTAAAAAGAAAAACAAAACAATTGCCCTGGAAAATTCGTCTGTTTCCCTTTTCTAATTTTTAAAACAGCACTGATCACTATTACACCATGAAAAAATAAACTTACAAGTTGCACAACATATTTTAATTTTTAACTCCGTGCCCCTGAAAGCAGGCAACCTGTGTGGTTCAATAAAGGACTATCTGTACACGCATGAAGGATATGAAGGATGTACTTTCTCCTGTTGCAGTCGCCATAGAGTTCAGCACACAGCATCACCTCCGACGACGCTCGCTTTGTTTCGCTTATTTCTGTATTCTGTTTTTATATACAAACCACTTTCTCAGATTTTTTTCAATCTTTTGGGAATCCCCCTCCCCCTCCCTCCCTTCCCTTTTTCGTACTTGTAAATTTATCAGTTTTATTCGGCTAGAAATTAAATTTATTATAACTTTGTAAATGAAACCAGGTCAAAGTTCGAGTTTTATTGTGGAATGTTCTTCAATGTTCAAATTTGAGAACATGAAAAGTTTGTCATTCGTCAACTCTTTGTCCAACTGATTTCTTATTAAAACATTCAATTTTTTTATAAACAGGTTTATTTCACTTTTATATATAATATATAATTTAGTGTATTCAGTTTTCTTGATTCTTTCTTCTCCATCCTCCTGCTCACTGCTTAAAATGTTCACTAATAAATTACTTTAAATGTTTGCAGTCATTATGAATCAAATTCAAATATAATGATTGTAGTGCTTAAAAAACATATTGTTTATATTGAAATATTATTTTCTCAGAAGATTTAACCCTTATTATTGTAATTTTTTACATTAATTTGAAAATAATCTTCAAGCCACGAACAGAAAAGAACCAATTCAGGCTCTAACGATCGCAGAAAAGCACTTTGAATACGTCTGGCATTTGTTTATTTAATTTAATTATTTAAATATACTTTTCTGGCTTTTTGATAGAAAGTAGAAATATAACCCCATATTTATTATGTTCTTTATTGTGTTATATATTACAAACTTGATTTAGTATTTTTTCTTATTATTTTTGTTTTCAATTTTTTATTTTAATTCTTTATACAATTTTGTTGTTTTTTTTTTTAAAAAATTATTTATTTACATAAAATTGCTTTTATTGGAATTGCTGTCATATGAAATAATCCTGAAAAATTATTCAACATTACTTCGAGTTTTATGAATAAATACAGGTTTTTATTGTTATTTTTATATGATTTAGAAAAAAATCAGAATTTTGCCGCAATGTAACGATTTTCGTTTTTGCAATTAAATACTGTGATTATTGGAATTACCTAATTATATATATCAATTGAAACAATTACAAATTTTTTAACAGTATGATAGAAACTTTTAATATTGCGAAAATATAATTGCAAATGTTTTAAAAAGAAATGTGCATACTTTTAGTCAACAATGAATAACTTTTTTCCAGCCTCAATGTAGTTCCGCTTTTCTTACAGTCGCTCACAAAACTGGTGGTTATACTATTATTGCTTTTCAATATGTTTTTTCGCTACGAAGTCATAAAAATACCAAAGTACAATTTATTTTTTCTTTGTTAGCTAAAAATTCAAGTTGATTGCTTTTCTTTTGTAAAACATCTTAAAATAAACTCTTACACATTGCTTTAACAATAATAATAATTATTAATTAAAAAATAAATGTTGATTTTTGCAAGTATTAGTGTGCTTTTTTGAAATGCAAAAAACAAAATTTCTTCCTATAAAGCGATACAATTTGCAACAATAATTAATAAAATTCATGAAAATTCACAACAGTGTTTAATTTTTTATCGTCGCCAGAAATTCTTTCGAAAACACACACACAATCTCTCAGCTCTCCTTCTCTTTCATTCTCTTTTGCATTGCTCTCTGATATAATTCTTAATAGCAAAAATTGATCATTACTTATTTTGTTGTTGTTATGTTCTCAATTTTTTTTTTTTTTTTTTTTTTTTTTGGAATTTTTGTTTTCTTTTAAATTTTTGTAACAATAACTATAATATAAATTAAGCTAATTCACTTGCCTTTTATAATAATATCATGACCCTCTCAGTTTACATATTGTATATATTTATAATATTTATATAAATGAATTGTTTTTTATACACATATCTACAACACACAATTGAAAAAGCTGTGCAGCGCTACTTAAATTTAAATTCTCTCATTATTTTACACATAACAATACATACACACTTTTGTCGCATAAATAACTCATACAGGTGGAGTCAACAATTGTTTAACTCTGTGTATACTTGAAATCTTGGAATTATTTACATATTTCATCGGAAGGGGTTATTTTTATTTGTGTCCCCTGTATTGTTTTTGCTATTAATGCGTTCTTATTTCATTTATTGAAAATAAATAATTCTTGTCAGTATTTTGGATTTGTAGAAAATATTTTTATAGCACATTTATAGCGTTTGCTTTTCTTATCTGCATTAAGCTTTGAATTCAGTGATAAATGCTGGTAAGATCTTAAAGGATTTTTCTTTTCAACGTGCTTCAAAAAAAAGGGTTCAAGACACCTTCGAGGGATGTAAAAAGCGGTACAATTGAATTGTTTTTATGCAATAATCCGTTACTAGATTCAATAATTTTGACGAAATCAACAAATAGTTTCGTAAATGTTTTCAGTTATCTTGTTGCAATGAAAAACGCTTTTTGAATTATTCCGTTTTTTGCATTCCTCGCAGTGTAAGAAATCAAGAAAATTTCACGAATATGTGTAAAATTAAAAATACGTCTTATTTTCTACTATTCAAAAATGTATTTTGTATTCAAAAATAGTAATCAAAAATGAAAAGTAAAATTTATTATTGCGTTTATTTACACTACTAGAAAAAGAGGCAAATTTGGCACAGACATATTGTATGTATGTTGAATTTAATTTTGTAATTTTTGCGAAAAATCCTTCTAACAATATCTCATTTATTTATGTTTTTTGAAAGACGAATTGTAGATATAACGTCCTTTTCGATTTGTTTTATAGTTTAGATATTTTCTTTTAACTTGTTTACTTTCAATTTAATTTTAAATTTATTTATATACCCTGTCGGCTAGGTTGTCTTATTTAACTGTAAATTATTAACAAATCATTTTTCACAATTTTCAATTTCGATTGGAATGGATTTTATCCAAGAAATTAAACGGAAAAGACGAAAGTGATTTTTCCGCACACACATATAAATCTATTTAAGTATTTTTGTTTTCGAATTATCGATTTTATAAATATTAAATTAACAATTTAAGTTAAATAAAAATATAAAATGAAGCGCAAACAAATTTTCAAGGTTAATAAGAGTGTTTTACTATAACTTTATTTTTATAAGAGTTTATACGTGGCTTCTCTGCTTTTCTTCATTTTAATGGAAATGAAATAACAAAATAAATCTACCTTCTTTATTTGTTTACACTCTATTTTTATTATAGGAAGGCTTTGCTCTTGGGAATATGGCATGTCGCTATTTTTGGTGTTTTCCTTTTATGTATTTTATTAAATTATTATTTTTGTTTTGCTCGAATATTTATTATTACAATTTTTCTTTGATCAAATTCACTTTTTCTAACTACTAGGGTTGCCTTCTCTTACTTTTAGTATTTGTTACTTTTTACAATTTTTTCAATTTTCTTGTGTACCAATTTCTTTTTTACTATATTTTTGCTCCATTTTTGTTATTTATATTGTTTAATCTGTACATATTGACGAATCGGGCTGCGTAAAAATTAAAATTACTTACTTAAATTTATTTAAAGTAGGTATATAACAAAAACACTTGATATATTTTCGTAGAAAAAATATTTGTGATATTTAAAACAAAATAAATTTAAAAAAAAATTATTGAGAAGCAATTTTTTGATTTTGATATAATTTTACTTTCATTATATTATTTTTGAGAATAAATTTTTTTGATTTATTTTATATGTATCTACTATATACACATATTATATAAAACAGTAAAAACATAATATCGTAGAATTGTGATTATACAGTAAAGTTTTGTGGGTTACTTTCGGCATTTCGTAGAGGTCAAAGAACAGTGTTAAAAAATATTTGTATATTTATCAATAAAAACGATCAAAATCGTTCAAATTGCTTCGCAAAATTTTAAATATTTGTATTTGTAAAAGTAAAAATTGTTTGTTTTTGATAAGAACTAAAGTAAAAGAGTTTCCTAAAATACATTACTATACGTTTCTTCTACAATACTAATAACGGCAGTGAAATTGAACATATCTGAATACGTCGATATTTATGGTACTATCAAACACTCACAAGGACATTCAACGTAATTTGTCAGCAATGCAAAAAGTGCGATAATAGTAACTTAACAATTTGTTTTTTCTGGCTTGTGTTTAATATAGAAAAATTGAACAATGATTATTAATATATTGATATGTCTCTCAAATTATGACAAATTTTGTGATTCTGTATTTAAGCATTTCAACAAATAAATAAATTATAAAGTTTTTGTACAAATTACTGACAAATCACCGGAAATATCCTATATTTATTTATTGTATTTTTTTTCATTATAATTAACATAACTTTTGAGAAACTTTTGAGAGGAAAAACTCAACGAAATGTGAAATAAAAAAATATTTGATCGTTTTCAAATTTTATCCATCTAATTGTTGTTGTATTGTTTTTTCAAATTTCTTATTTAAGGTTGAATAATGTTTGATGATATTTACGAATATGTTTAATTAAGTTCGTTCATCTACTCTCGACTGTGTGAGCGGTATATTGTGGTTAAGTCGATCCCTGGCTCCGGGGGTGGTTCTTCAGTTGTCGAGGGATCGCTAGCCGGCAGGGCAAGCAAGTGTTAGGCCTCCAGAAATATTAGGGCTGTTGGTTTTGGTTCTAAGTTTGACTTTTTCGCTTCAACAACTAAAAATGTAATGTCAGCCTTGTCACGATTCGCAAAGCATTCAGCTATTAGGCGTGCCACGTCCTTTCATCAATAACAATACTTTAGTGAACTTTGTGTTTGTAATGGTAGAAATGAAATACCTGATGGTGCATTCCTTCCACTTTATGACCATCGACTTCCAGTATCAGCTGACCAACTTCCAGCCCTCCAGCCTCGTAGGCTGCACCATTTTCCTATAATATAAAAAAACAAATCTGTTGGATAAATAGATCCTGGAGTATTAAAGGGCATTGGGCAACACTCACATGAATATTTATTATTCTTGGTAGTGGGTGTTTAGTGTTAGCACCGCCCTCGATAGCTATGCCTAAAATAGGTTTAGTTTTCTTAACAGTAATATGTAAGTTGCCTCTATGATCAGGTACGACGTTTGGATTGTGTTCATGTGTTTGGTCAGTCGTTGAGCCATTCTGTTCCGCTGATAGCCTTTGCATTGACTGCAATGAAAAAAAAAAGCATTGGTAAACGCAATTCTTCAAAGTAGTACATACCCACGAAGGAAACAATATCTAGAGGATAGATCGATATAACAAGAGACTCCGCCATGTTTTCACAAAAGTGACATCACTGTGGCAGAAGTGTCATTTCAATTCAATTCGTTTTATTGCAATCCAAACTTTGACAATTTTTTCTCCAACTAAAGCTTAACGTTAATATTTCTAAAAGATAACTGGACATACGATGTCTTGTAGTTCCTTGAAGATGAATATTAGTGCGTACAGGCACTGGTCACTGCTTCAGTTTTTTTTTCGGTTTGACAGATTAGCAGCATACAAGCACAATGCAACAACTTTCGTGCTTTTAACGGTGACTTTCACTTGTAGTAGTGAATGAGTGGGACTCTCAGCTGAACTCCGGCCAAACGGCGACAGCGACCGAAATGAACATGTTGTCTCGCCACGAGGTTTTGATTTTCTTTTTAGGTTAGGTGCTCCGTTGAATTCAAGACTGGAGTCCTCCTTTAAGACTTGTATCCACTCACATAACAGATATACTATCGCTCCTTCGAAATGCCCAGCGTTGGTTCCCCCACGAGTGTCTAATTCACTGAATTACATCCACGCACCTCCTCAGTACTCAGTAGACAACTGCCCTGACGCGACCTCTACCAAATCGCTTAAGGGTTTTTATTTCACATAATTTGTGAAATATACACAGACTTTATTTATATTAGTCATATTATTGACTATTCCTTGACTTTATTATTTATTCTTGAACTTAGTCCAACACTCTTCTAGACCTAGACAACACGAACTCCCAAGAACACGTTCGCCATCGACCAGAGTTGCTCTGAGAGTCCTACGGGCTATGTCAGAAGTGTCAACAATAAGTATGGAGAAAACAGTGAAGAAATTTGTATTGTAAAATTTAAGAACATTACAAAATGGTGAAATGCAGTGTAAACGTAAGGGGTTGTGGAAACTATTTCAAAACAAAAACAATTTCAATTTGTTTCGATCACTCCTCTAGATATTCTTTACTCCGTGTAAATAGTAGATACCTATACTTATATCTATTTTAAAAAATTATTTCGTTAGTATATTTTCACAAATGTTTCTGATTTAGAGAAGGATTTTTTGGAATCACTTGCAAAATACCAACATCGCCGTTTTAACGCTTCTTAATTTTCTAATATGTAGTTTTGAAACTTTCTAATATTCTACAAAAAAAATCTATTTTCACTTTATAATTATTAATAAATATAATAGTAAAAAACGTCTATTAGAAAACTGTTTTCTTTCACTAAAATGAATTACAAGCCGGACAATAATATAGTGATAATTATACAATAATTTTTACTAAACATTTTAAATTGTAGTTTTTTAAAACCGGTATTACCTAAATCATATATGTAGCTACAAAAACTCAGTTAATAAAAACATCAAAAAGCAATGCAATGAAGACATCTAATCAAAAAATGCTATATTAAAAAAACCAATATTTTAGACATTGAAATTGTAACTAAAATTCTTTGAATTTTGGATCTTATAGTACATGACTCCTTATCGATTAAGGATTTATCACATTTTGCAAATATTTCAGTATTTAATCAAAAAACTTTGAAACATAAATTTTAAAAGATATACTTCGGACAATTTCTGAAAGTTGTTGAATTCATTGAAATCGATCAAAATGTGTTGAGAACGTTTTTTAAACAATAAAAAATACAAAACTCACCTGATGCCTTCGAACTCCCTTTTCTCCGAGCAAGGTGCCGCCTTCTTCCTTCATATCAAAACTCCTCGAGAGTTTTGTTGCCAACTCCTGATGGAAGGGACGAAAAAAGAAAAATTGGATGTTTCACTTAATCAATTTCTTTCCGTTTCTTTCGTCTAGCAAACATTTTCGTTGCTCACTTTCCTAATTTCTAATCTTCAAGTTTTTGTGTTAATTTGTTTTTCTTATAGCTTTTTTTATGCGCTCTCTTTTTCCATATTGTGATTTAAATATGCGCTCGGTAAAAGCAAAAAAAATGCAGGATTAGTGCAATCGCAAGCAAGGTGAAAAAAAGGGAAGTACAAAAGAAATTAATCTGGAGCAGGTTATAAGCGTGCCTCGAGGAATTTACCTTGCTCTGGTGGACCCCATGAAGAGTATTCACGAATCAAGCCAGCTTCAAATTGCTTTTAGTCCTGTTCGAATTTATTGGTGAATTTATCGATCAAACTTTCACCGAAAAATATCAACAAAAAATCCGCTTTTTACGATGGTTCTATTTCCGAGCTTCCCATAGTACGACCCCGACTTTCGCTATTGCTTTGCAAAGTTATACTTTAATATAATTGAACACAAACAGTAAAGTCGATTTGTTGATAACTTTTCGTTTCAAGCGCAATTCCAGTTAATTTTTTTTAGCAACTTGAGGAATTTCAAATTTTCGCATTCGACTTATTCGCAGGAGCAGAAATTTAATGTATTTTCGAAGGTCGAAAGTTTGAAACTTCATTTTACAGGGTCTTTTTTGGATATTACATTTAATATCCACTCAATATTTTTGCGATATTTAGAAGACATTAATAATAATAATATAATATCAATTAGTACGTAGAATCCAAATTTATCTCTGCAATTATTCTAGGACGTAAGATTTTGGAGTTTTTAACAGGTTTCTATCCCATAGATGTAGAGCATTTTAGTTTTGAAGGCTTGTAGCTAAAGGATAGAAATTTGGTACAATTATAGATACTTCATTGAAATTGGAAATCAAGTTCGAATATGAGCAAAATCGGACGACATCTTCTTATCAGGAAATACCCACCTAACGGAAATTCCAAAAAAATTTCGAATAAGCATTTATCGAAAGAGCATATTTTAACTTAATTTTAGGCATATAAATTGGGTGCCCTCGTCCCATTCTCGAGATATCAGCATTTAAAAAGCCCCAAATACCGCTAACGGCGACTTAGGCGTTAAATCTTAAACTTGTGAATACTTCGTCATGAATCGTTACAATTCAAAAATTTTCATTACAGATAGCGCAACATACATTATTTTAAATAACTAAAGTTAATAAATGTTGATTGAAATTAAAGTTAATTGTAGGAACTAATATTTGTAAAAGTTTATTTCAATATATTTTCATTGCCTAATAATAGGAGAAATGTTTTACTGCAACGAGTATGCATTCAAATCAATTTTGGGATTAATTAAACGTAGATATCTCGAGGTTAATTAGGATTGTTTATCATAAAATTTTCCATGTTATACACTTAGTTCCTTTTGTGGTATAAGGTCTAGAAAATAGCTGATACCGCAAAATCCGCCATCTTTGACGCCTATAGTATAAAAAAATATAGAAGGGAAGTATCTTTTCATTTACTAAAAACAATACCCTTGCAAATTACATTTTCATCGATGACTAGTTTTCTTATCTTCACTTACTTATATGTAGATATAATATTTATAAGAAAATGTTTATACAAAACTGAATCATTCCACTTCATTCTAAATGGTTTGGCTTTTGTTTTGCTTTAATAACATTATATATAAAAAAGTTATAAAAATGCGCAATTTGCACAACAAAAATAGCCGCCAAAAAAATGGGGAAAGAAATTTTTTAGTATTCATAACATTTATTATGATATTGAGACAAAATATGGACGTCACTTAATTTAAAGAGGAGATCATTACCTGCATTAAAACGGTTTTTTTTTCTACCTTTTTGGATAAATAGTTTCTGAAATATGTCCATTGACGTTAAAAATTGCAGACACAAAATTCAGCGTGACTAAGAAAACAAAAATGGGCGGCAGCCTTAAACGGTTTAAGGTACAATTTTTTTCAAAAAGTGTTCTCAATACCATAATATATACATACAATAGAAACAATAGGGGGAATACGAATTTTTTTAAAAATGGTCGAGTGGCCACTTATTTTTTTGTTTTTGGATCACTTCATCTGGATTAACCTTGTTGTTAATTATGCTATGTATCTAGGAGATATGAAGTAATAAAGAAAAACTGATTTTACAAGTGAATTCAACGCGCCAAAATTAGTTAAGCTCACCTATTTATGTAGAAATCAGATACAGAAAAGAAGTTCAAATTTGTTCCCTGGTGTAATTTCTTCACTTGAACTATTTGCATTCAATGCATCCTTGGGATTGCTTCCCATTACGAACTCACTTCCAGTTCCAGGTGTGTGTGAGCACCGTGAAACCGTACACAGGGATTATTGCATACAGATTGGTATTCATTTTGAAATTATGCCGAACAGCTCCTATTCCACGACCCTACATCATATTAAATCCTCTTAAATGTTGTTTATCGGCTTTCAACCAATTCGATAATTTCTCGGTATTTAGATGTTATCACTGCGTAAGACATTTTGTATTCTCACGGAAACTCAGATCAACATAACAATAACACAAAAAGCAATAACATTTATTCCTCATCAAATTGCTCAAATTTCTTCAATTAAAATCTCAATAAAAATGTTCATCGTGCATCATAAACAATTTTTCCGTAATGGAAGAAAACGTAAGGAAGAACAAGTTCATAAAAAGACAGCATGAAATCCCGGCAACATGCACTTTCCAACGCATTCTAAATTATTCTATGTAAATCGCAAATAAATTGGAGTGTATATCATTCGCGGAGTAATTTATGCGCAATGATGAACTCTTAATGCATCTGTGATGCAACATTACGGAGCTATTACGGAAGAGTTCTTTTTTTTTTTTTTAATTCCAGCTCACTGGCAAGTAAGGAGAATCTCTTATCGCTTTGTCATCGACCAGAGAAGTCATAAATCTTCGTTGCCCTTTTCAATTCTCGGCTATCACAAGATGATCCTGAAGGAAACCTTTTTTTTAAACGAAAACTTAAAAAATCGAATTGAATTTCTGTGTGCTAGAGGATTTTGTGCGATGTCAGGAAAATTCAGCATCGAAAATCCTGAAGTAATTGAAGTATAGTTCAAAGGGATAAAAGATCAGAGAATCCTTTTCAGAAAGAGGACATTCAGTTAATGCCTCACCAATCTTTATTCGTACACAAAAGGACCATCTACTTATTTTTCACAATCTAAACCTAATTTTCAGACCGGATACACCGCCATTTACATCCTTCTGCAATTGAAATCCGCCTTCAATTTCAGGACTGCCTACTACATATATACGGAGGGTTCATAATGATGATGATGAATACATCGTTTTCCTGGTGGGTGTTTTGGGAAATCCCCGATAAACGTAAAATTTTTTGTGTTCGGCTACGGTTAGATGATTTCGCCATTCTCTGAGACGAATTGATAATTTTGGGCATTGTTCGCTCATTTTCCATTCTTAGTTGACCCTTGTTTTTGATTAGACTAACTAAAAGTGTTTAAGTAAATTGCGTGGGAAATTTCAGTGCGGGTAACAAGTGTAATGAACTTGAGTTTTAGCCCGAAAGGATGTCCCTTGATCCTTTAATGTCAGAGTTTAATTAATTTGGGTTGCGATTATATGGAATTTATGCCCAGAAAATTGGTACAACAATGCTTGGATTTGTATTTCGTTCAAAGAGGCTGAGTTTATGATAAATTGTAATTTAAGATTTAATAATAATTATCAAACAGAACAATCAATATAGAAAGTGGTTTTAAGATATAATTTATTTTTCGTGCTCGATTACAAAGGTTTATTATTGAAAATAATAAACCAAAATCGTGTGGGGACATAGGTACAGCTGTAGTGCGAAAGTTCATTTGTTTGTTGGTTCATCTCGCCTAAACGCTTTCAACTTGTTCCAAAATGTGCCAACTTAACATATACCTACGCTTTCTTATATTCGCTTCAAAAATAGGATTTCAAAATGGCGGACGAAACATAGCGACTAGCAAATTAAAACTTCAAAGAATTACCGTGAAAATTTGTGTCTGAGGGATTTCATATATATGCCGATTGCGAACCCAATTTCGAAATTTTCAAATTAAAAATGACCATTCAATATAGCAACTGTAATTTTTCAAATTTCAAAGAATTTAAATAAATTTTTGTACTAAAGCTATTTTGAGACCAATGTATGTATGTGTATTCAAATTTGGAAGTTCAAAATGGCGGAACAAATATGGCAAACGAATTTTCAGTGAGTAAGAGAGTGAATTAGTTATAAATTATAGTGTAAAAATATTTGCTTGACACAATTTGGAAATATAATATGGCGACTGTAATTTTTCAAAATTCAACGAATTCGTGAGGAAAAGTTCGTACTAAGGGTATTTTGAAGTCATTGATTTGGAATCCACTATTCAAATTGGAAAATTCAAAATGGTGGAACCTAAGGAGGGAAATAAAGTTGGTAAGTTGGACAAATTCGGTGATATTTATTTCGAATCTACTATAAAGATTAGATTTTTAAGAATTTGGAACCACTAATTTCAAATCTGATATTAAACTTTTGGAAATTCAAAATGGCAGACAGAATATGGTAACTGTTATGGATAGTTAATAGAAGTGAAAATACTATTGAGTGCTATGAGAAGTTCAAAGGGATTTAAAAAAAGTCGAGTTATCAATGATTTCGAGTTATCGAGGCTCGAGTTATCAAAGTTGCTCTGTATATCGATGTTTTTTTAATCAAATGCATTGATCATATCGATATACATAGTAGGTACATATGAATAATTGAACACTGTGTGAAACCGGGGAACCCAGCTAGTATAATGATAATAAAATTTGGAAATCGTTCCCTAATTTGTCTATTCCCATTGAATTGGATTCGAAAAGTCTCCGATGCCAAGGCTGCTACTTTTTTCCATTTAGTATTCCTTTGTCTTCCTTTCGAGTCGTAAGGCTAATTGCCTCGAAAAGACATGTCACTAATAGAAAACCATTTTATTCATTCAATCAATCATTGTACATTCCATCGAGCATCCCTTAGATCCATTTAGATAATGTTTATGGATGTTTTCACTTTTCATTGGCATTGCATAAAGCGTGCACAATTTATCCGTACGTAATTTACAAGATGGCTTATGTAAGCTGTTCTGCTATTGCACTTTTTTTAAATTTTATTTTGCATTTGAACAGCAACGGCTAATCAATGGGCAAAAATTCGCTTAGTGTGGCTTTTTCCATTTTTTTTCCTCATACCATTCCGTTTTTAGCACTTAGTTGAGCAATAAACTCCAGTCGACAGGCAACGGATGGATGCAATTTGTGTATGCTATAAATTTCCAGTGCGATGGTACACGTTGATCCAATCACGCAATTCCGTTCAGTATGGAAATAAGTGCTTCAAAGATCGGGAGAAAGTGTTCAATTAGCATTATTGATTTGATAAGTGATTCACTTTTTCATATATTTTATTGTTCAACTTTTATCGAAACAATTTTTCTTGTCTGTTCATTATATTTATTGAAACCAATTCAAAAATAACATTGAGCAGGAGCATATTTTGCATTTTATGAAAATGGATCAACAATATTTGCCCTCACTTTACCGCAGTGCTTCATGCATAGTGCTTCATATATGAGTGTTTAATATTTATTTATCCAATTTGTTTTCCACCTCACGTACCGGTATTCTGACACAAAATTAAACCCATTCTGGGAACTTCAGCTAATGCGTTTCTTATCACTTCACGGTGACAAATATCCCATCATTAGGTCAGTCTCGCGAATTATCGAGCCAAACTTGTTCCTCTCCACTTTCCTAAGAAAAATTACTTTGAAAAGTCCCCCAAGAATAACACACGAACCGGATCTTATTGAAATCGTAATGTCACCTGTAATTGCAGCCATTACGATGTCAGCCGCACTCCTAGCGGCGACTGGTTTAACCACCGTCAATGACGGTTTCAATTGAGCATGGTAATCTGGATCTCACTCTCGATGACTCGTCTACTTTTGCTCGAAAGTAGAACAATCTAATGATTCCATTAGACGGATGAATAATGATGGTAATTGCAAGATGTCGATTATTATATATGGCAATCTAGGTTTAAGTCCTTCCAGTTTTGCAGGCAAGAGGAAAATGCTTGACATTCGATTTGGAAATGCCAAATTAGCGTTAATCGATTCTTATTTCTTAGTTCTTACTCATGCAGTGTATGTACACTATACACTACAGTATACTTCAATCTGAATTCAACAAAAAGAACAAAACTCATTTTTAAAATTTATATTGCATTCTTTCATTTTTATTAAGGGAAATCGAAGATTTCCTGACAATAACTTCCTGAAATACTTCAGCTAGGAAATGCATTTAAGCTTCCTAAGTCATTCAGATTCATCCATTCCTTTGATGATAAATATTTGCCATTCAACAATAATTTTATCAAACACTGTTAGGAAGGGAAATAACTTTAAATAGAGTGCTAAAATTTATACATGAAAGTGGCTCAGTTAACCCAACCAGAAAAAGTTTTGTTACACGTTTTGACTCTTGAAAAATCGTACAAACTGCAAGAAAAAGTACTTTTCCTTGAATTGCGTAATTTTCTTTGGTGTGGAAGTTTGCGTAAGCTGAAGAAAATTAATAGTTTCATTATCTAACATTTCCGTTCAACACATAAACACCATAACATTGAGTTTCCTCGGTTATCTGTTTGTGGTTGTTTTGCTCACACTTCCACTTTGGGAAGTTCCCCAATTAAAAACTATTCGATTACAGCAACAACTCATGCGTCTTCACTGAGTTTTTCTTTAGAGTTATTTGCCTACTTTTGTGCAATAAAAATGATTTATAATTATACTATATTATATGGCTTCATATGTATATGCTCCGCTAGTCCACTATATTCTACATGAATATTTTCACCTTCTGTATACTTCTAAAAATTGCGAAAAGAATTGATTCTTACCTGGTGAGATTATTCACTAATTTTGTTAATATTCACTAATTTAAGATTCGTTTTTAATTGTTAATGAATGGAAAAACAAAGCGTATGAAATACAGCTAACAAAAATAGTTTGAAATTTGTGTAAAACAAAAGTTTTCTAGTTCTATTTAAACTATCTATACATTTTTATTTTTTATTTTGTTGCTTGAAAAAGGTGTCTTCAGGTGGATGACTCATGCTTTCAGTGCAATTATATTTTTGTACTATTTGCAAAAACAAAAACGTTTTACTTGCAAAACATTTTCCATTTTATTATTTTTTGTCCATTTGTAATTTTTATAATTTGTATCGAGAATTTTAGCTTGAAACATTTGTTGGTAATTTTTTGACAAGGATTTGCAAGGATTTGGTGATAGCGATACATGATAACAAGGCACATAATGGTATAGTACGTATAAGTTTTTGACTGCCTTGTGATGACACGATCTGCAAATTCCTTTTGTAAATAAAGTGGAAGCCATCCAGTCGCACAAGCTTGACATTTACAGATCGTGACGTCACAGAGCTGTCAAAACTTATAAATACTTTACCATTATGTGCCTTGTATCATGGTGGTGATAAGAAACTAAGCTTTTGTGTTCGAATCAAAATGTTTTATAAATGAAGATTGTATAGTACATACAAAATAAATGTTCTGAAGCTTGTTTATTTATGTTAAACAACCATCATGATGCTATTTAAATTATAAATAGAATATTGATAAAACTGATAGTTTTCTTCTAATTGTTAAAATATACAATTGGACAAACTGTAATCATGTGAAAATGAATTTAAATTTATGTGCATTGCTCAGTGAAATAAATCGCGTGATTTTTATAGGTATACTACAAAAATGAGAAACTTTAAGAAGCAATTTAAACGCTCAAAATTCAACGCATAAAAATTTTGTTTTATAGTTTTTGTGAACAAACTACGATTAACTACAACTAAATAACTGAAACAAATATTTTACAGAAACATTGTTTTGGCTGTACAAAAACTTTTCAATCAGTGTGATCTTATCGCAATGCTGAAACGAGTGTTTTTAGGCAGATTTGTTTTCATTTTATTTAAATATTCTTCTTGTATGTGGTTTCCTTTTTTCTGATATTTCTTTTTAATTTAAGAAAATCAATAAATCATATAAAACATAACTGAAGATAGGTGAAATGAAAGTAGTTAAAAATACAATTGCACTTACAAGAGGTCGTCCCCAATACCACGATTTAACACGTTGAGTTAAACCACCCAAATGTGAACGAAGTCCATCTAGGTAGCCACCCTGTAATACAAAATACAAAAGGAAACCAAAAAATTGGCCCATATAAATTATATGGGTTTAAACTATTTTATTTTATTTTTAGCACTAGATTTCACTAAATCTAAATCTATCTAAAATAAAAATATCTAAAAATATAGCGGATTTCAAATTAAATTCTTATTATTTTTTTGTAGATAATTTTTACTTGCATTTGAAGTAAAAGTTCGGTTTTGCAAATGCATGGTCTCAATTTAATTTGAATACGCCATTTTGTAATCGCTAAAATGTTAAAATTCAATTAACCTATATCTCATAATTCAGTTCCTGTCTAAATTTTCTACAACACTAACAGACATAATTTGTAACACTAAATAACAATTAGCTATGTTTCGATGGAACTCAGGTTTACTTCTATTTATTAACTTTTGAACATTCTAAATGGTACTAAAGTAGTAGCTACGTATGTATGTGTGTTACTTTTCACTACATGTAAAGCAATTAATATGAGTATCGATTTAAAAAAAAAAATTTTGTAATATTAACGGGTAATTAAAATTGTCAATCACACATCTGTTGTGATCGACTCCATATTGTATTCAATCGAAAGAATAAATGAATTATTTATAGTTCGTGTTAAAAATTTTTTAAATAATGTCAAATAATATTTTGCAAATTATTCTAAGATTTTAACAAAAATTCATAAAGAAATCAATCGATGAAAATCGATTTTACACAGCAAAATAAAAGTAACCCATAACCCAAAAAGAAGATCATGAATAACCAAACAGACAAAAGTTTAAAAGAAAGTAAAAACAAAGAGCAGAAATCAACATATAAAAAAGTTTAGGGACAACGCTCATCAATGTTGGAGAAGAGATTCCAAAAATGTAGTTTTGTTTTGCTGATTTTTTGGTTAAAATTGTTACTACAATGTTTGGTTTTTTTTTACCTAACCGACAGCAATTGTTTGTTGCTGATGCGCAAATTACTTATCTCTTAATGACGAAACCATTTTTTTTCTTCTCTATTTTTTGGATGGTTTTTTTATTCATTTCATTATTTTTGTCACGGTGGATGAGTTTGACGAGTTTAACTTTCTTTTTGAACTAACTGAAGCTTACTTAAATTTTCTTAATACTCGCCGTTTGGACGAACATTTTTTTTGTTTCAATTTCTCAACTCTTACAGCTTATTTAAACGCAATTGCGTGTACTTATATAAAATGTAAGTGAAAAGCTTGACTTACCTGATCCTGTAGAACAGACATGGAATTGATACAAAATTATTTGGTTAATAAGAGGTAATTTTGTTAATTTTTAAAAGACATTTTAAATTTTTAACATTTACGATGCATTCACTAAAAGAAACATGCAACGGAAACAATTTGTTTTTATCACTCCATTTTGTTGAAGGAATACAGATGAAATTGTCTCCAAAATAACATCAAAAGTGTTCTTTCAACCTTGACGCAAGTTATTAACCCCACAAATTAAATTATACTCATTTTCCGGTCAAGAAACTTTTTTTTTGTTTACGGAAAATGGTACCAAAACCGATAAAAATACGAACTGTACGAAAAGATTAGTCATCGAAGAGCATAAACAATAAATCGCAAGGTAAAAAGACTTCTTGAAGCCGATCCAACAATGATGAACTCTGGACTGCGCAAGTGCGCAGTGCTTTGCCTGCGTTTCGTGTAATAGAACACGGTGAAGGTAAGAAGCATTCGCCTGACGTCAACTTATCTAGATCACCTTGAATAGTAGATCCAATTTTGGTAGTCATATGAGATCACTTCATCCTCAAGATTTAATTACCTCTCCTCACTGTTCGTGCATTTAACACTTTGGTGAATATTTTAAGCAGTCGTGATTATTCTACAATTGTTTGCCCTCTTTTCCATGTCATCACCTTCCGCCAATTTTTGGGCATATGGAACAAACTTAATTGACTTCAAAAAGAACTTCTTTCACCCTGATCCCTTTCTCGCCAGGTGACTCATAAAGTGAATCGAAAATGAATGAATTTATCTTATTGCCTATTGCCGATCCACGTTAATTTTTCGAAAGGGTCAAAACAAAACCCACCAAACACCATCACTACGCAGTAGAAGTAGAATGTGAAAAGCACTCAACATTCAAGAAGTTGTCCCATCAACCAGAAACGCGCCTTTCCCAATGCACCGTCGTGAACAATTTCAAATTTCACTCGTGTGCTCCCTCCCCACTGGGTCGCCTTATTGAGTTCGGGATACCCGGAGGCCGGAGGAGCCCCGTCTCCAGTTATGACAAGTTGCCATAAGAAATCTCTTCACCGACGCCGACTACCATCATCGGATTGTCCTCAACACTTTTCCTCGGTTGCTTGCTTCGAGCCGTTCTTGTGATCTGCTTAAGCCCCGTGAGAGTGCGCAGACACCCAACTTTTAGTCTGTTTTAAGTGTTCACCTGAATTGGACGCGTTCGGTAGTTTTTCTTGCGATACATAACTACAACGATTGTTGCAAAAAATAGTAGCTGCACTACTAATAGTAATAGTCGATACAAAAAATCTGTCAATCCAAAATCGGAATTATTTTCGTTTATAAATTCTCCATTCTTGGAGAATTTTCAAAAGTGTCATTTTGGTTCGTTGGTTCAGCAACGGTTCAACGTTGGTTCAACTGTTCATCTCAACTGGAAGTGCAAACATTGCAACTTTTAATTAGTTGCAATCAGCCCAAATCATTGCTATCTATAGATGAACATCATCAGCATTGTGGGCAGCAAGGAAATTTTTTAGAGCAGAAAACCGACAAGGTACTTTTTGTGATTGTTACTTATTGAAAAGAAAAACACAAAATCTACAACTTTATTCAGTTCTTGCACGAATCAAAGGAAGTTGCGTTAGCCAAAAGAACGAAAAGCGGAAAATTGAATGATAGATTGAAAAAACAATCACGAAACGTTTACTTTGCTTTTAACGAAGATCTGCATTGAAATTTTGTTTCTAAGTGACTGAACATTTTTTTTTGGTCTTTCTCTGTGCATTTGAAGCAACTGCATCCACCAAAAGGAAAGGATTTATAATTTATTTACAATGGATTGAAAAATTGTATCAGTTAAAAGTGTTTCCTGTTGTTCAAAAGAATTGTTAACAGTGTTCACTGGGAAAATTCAATTCAATTCTGTTTTTTTTGAATATCGTGTCAAAAATGTTACATTTCCTTTTGTGGTATATCCCCTGACTCGACAACAGTTTCAAAACATTTTACTCTTTTCCTTTTAAAAATACTTACCACTTACGCAATTTGCAACATTTGTTTTTTGGATCAATTTAAATTTGTGGAAAATATTGCCAACGTATTTGTGTCTCTCAAAAACGCCTCTGTAGGTCTTACGGTACACTTAAGAAAATTTTTATAATTAACCTCCGAGATGAATTCTAATTGCAAAACGTTAACCATGCTTGGCACACAAAGGAACATGCCAATAACCATATCGCTCTTTTATTTTATCCATAATATGTTTTGTTCATTGCTCTCTCTGTGTGATTCCATTTTTTATTCTGAATATTGTTCCCCTCATCCAAAGTATGATGAATAATTAACCAACGCCACGAGCTTCTTCCTTTTGGCTGCCTCTTAAGCAATGATTTCTTCTTTTGGTCCATTTCGGTTATCTTGTAACATTTTTCGGTAAACGGTAATCCAAGAGAGTATCGCGACAAGAACATACGTGACTACTCTTTGTTCCAGTTCAGTTATTTGGGGCCAACTATTTTTTTCCACCGACAACGTGTTTTACTTTTGTGTCAGGTAATTACGGTTGCGTCATACGGAGCACTTATGAAATCTCCTGTTAATCATCAGTCCTCTTTAAGGTGATATTTTGTAATGTTGTGAATTTAGTTTTCAGGATAATTAAGAATTCGATTCTATGTGGATTGTCGCCTGTAGTTTTGGCTTTCATCAATGAACAAATTGATCTGTACCGTGAACAGACGAGAGCACTTAATCGTTCCGTCAAAATGACGTAGCCTATGTAAATTTCTTATATGAATTCGACTAACAACTCCACTTGCTGTAACTCGATTAGACTCGATCCTGGATGTCATTTTATTTACATCAGCTAACTGAAAAACTGTCAAATTCGGGTTTGTCAATTTTCTACCAAATGGCAACTTTTCGTCATTTTGTGGTGATGATGCTTAAGTTTTCGTCATAATGATACTTTTCATAATGATAAATTTCCGTTAGATGGCAGACGACAAATCCGAATAGAATACGTGACGCCATTAACTCGATTAAGTGGTCTCTTCTGTCCGGGCGTGCGGGGTATTAGTATTATCAATAACTGTTCTTTCTTTTTTGGTTTTAGACTGAAACATTATATAACTGAATTTATAACAATGCACGACGCACGTGTTTTCGTGGGATGAAGAATTAATTGAATTGCAATCATGGCAGTAGGTTACCACTCTGTTGCTGATGGCGGTCAGCACCTTTTCCGGCAGATCTCGAACGAATTTAGAAACACCTACTCTTGTACGAAGTTGTTTAAAATGATAGAAATCTCAGTTAATTTGCACATATCTGATTGCAAACTTAACTTGAAATTATTTCATAATTATACGGATATTGCGAAATCGTCAGAGATAAGTTCGACACGATCATTGTGATCGATAAGGAAAAAAATTTTGAAAAATATAAAACGAGATTTCAGTCAAATGAAAATAACTTTTGCAAAATTTTCGCAAATCCCACGAGAGATATCCAAGTGGAAAGTTCTCACAGCATGGAAATTCATGTACGTAGGTGTCACGATCGTATTTACTTAATTCAGCAACGCGAACCGCGAAGCTGTGTCAGTTGGGCATGCATGCAAATGATCTCTCCCAGGAGCAGCCACCATCTGGTGCTGATCTAATTTTCACTCTTGTACTGGCGGATAATCGATCAAGTTTCCATTGGCATCGCCATCGTCGTCATCGGAATCCGTGTACACCGTCCGGCGTCCGGCTACCAGATACGTACTTTCACTGTTACTTGAGATCTTTAACAATTTTTTACTGCGGGAGCAATGGAGCATCCATCAACAACTGAGAAATTTCGGTGTGTGTGGTTCATAATTTCATTTTTTTTTTATCTTAAAACTGTGAGAGTTTTTGCATTTTCCAAAAGAGACCACAAATTTTACTATTGTTAATTTACTGACGAAATGTTTATTACTTTCAGAAAGTACCTTTTTCATATTATTTTCTAATAATGTAAGATATTTTTGAAAGCCTCAAGCGTTTCAGTATAAATTATTTTTAACAATGCTTCAATGCTTGCAACAAGAAACACATATTTTTAGTATCAATAAAATACATCCTTGGTATATGAACATTGTGGAAAAAGTAAAAGAAACATATCCAAATGTTGCTAATTTAATGCTACATAAATTATACGTCATTTAAGGAACATTGAAACATATTCTGGCATGCAAACCTCATAAAACTGAATTTAAAACAGTTTGATTTGCTATAGAAACTGTAGTAAACATTGGCTTTTATGATGAAACTCATAACATTGCAAAGCTCAATTATGGTGAAAAAATATCACAAAATAATGTCCAAGTAATTTGCATAAATGTAAATTAAATATCAAACAGTGTGACAATATTTTGAAAGCATATGATCTGTTGTTAGTTTCTACACAATGAACAGAAATGCAAAAACAGGAGAAGAGAGAACAATCGAAAGGTCACTAGTCTGGACTTGAGCTCTTCGCAAGTAGCTACAAATTATGCATGAAAAAAAATCGAAAATTATCGCGAACAGAATTTTGAAAATTTAAAACCTTAGACAATGCCTTAGTAATTTTTGTTCGCTATTTTAATTCGTCGATGTTGTACAAATGACGCAAACATTGTTCTTTTCCATGTTGACAAGATTTCGTATTACTTGTCATTGAACTTAATTCAATTATAAACAGTTTTCATTTAGTGCTAATTCAATAACAAAACAAAATTGACAAATTGAAGTTCATGACCATTGACCAACAGTTGTCAAAACGAAACCGTTATGTCATACGCCATTGGTATTTTTTTTGTTTTAGTTAACGGTAATTAAAGGTGTTTGTTTACAAACAACATATAATATTACAGACCTGATAATAGTTTTCAATAACAACCATTTACCTGTAACAGAACACACCCCGTCTGCGCACTTTAAAATGTTGTAACAATTATTGACCTTGGTTTTAATCGGCTGCTCACGTTTACGGCCTCTATTCATGCCGTTAACTTTCACACCTTATTCAATTTACCTGACAACGTATAATTTTGCACCCAAGTAAGTCATCCTTGTGTATAGACGAAATAACACTTTTAGATGACAATTTTAATTTTCCAATCACGTTTTTAACTCTTTATATATTTTGCACAGTATATACTTGTACAGTTGTACCTGTCCTAGAGGTGGCGAGACCTCAAAATGGTTTTTTAAACATAACCTCAAACTCTGGTCACGGAACAGAATTTCTGACATCATGGCGAATCATGTATCTATATTGTATATTGTATATAAATGAGTGATGCGTGTACTTGGCGCACCGGTAACCGTTGCTCGCCTAGAAAATATAATGGAAAATTGCGACGAATAAATACAATCATATTTTTTAATAGGTGCATGTGATCATTGTGCTCAAGTGCAGAATGTTGATGATCACGTTTTGGGACCCTCCATCATCAATTGAGATGATGACGGCAGCGTGCAGCAAGTCGGCGTTAAGATACCTCAAAAGACGACGACCGTTTCGAAGACGAGTAGGAAATAACGAGGAAACATCTTCCACCACTGGGCAACCGTTGGTCCGTTGCACATCTCCAAAGGTACATCTTTCATCCATATGCTGGATGGAAGAGTAGCGCAAATGACCCCATTCGAGGTTGCCACGGCTCGTCCGTGCTCATCTCTCGTAATCATTTCAGTACATCTTTTGCCCGGTGAGAATTGTTCACTTAATTCCAACCGGTGGTATGCACCTGGATCCCTTGCAATTTTCCTGCACTGATAGTGGACTAATTACAACCATACAAATATGTAAATCGACTAACAAGAATCACTGCAGCCGACTAGCCAGCTACAAGAACATGTTTGGTCCACACGCCGCCATCGAGTGACTTCTCATGCCACTTCTACGGCAACCGTACTATGCATTACATCACAGGTGGATCGCCCCTCGCCCCTCGGCCACAGCATTCATTAGTAATACACATAAGCACTGGACCTGTGTAATTATGTTTTGCCACAACTGACTATATTGATAACTAATTGATGTGACAATCACTGCGACGCTGTGGCCCAATTACTGCGATCTCAATAAAAGTGACAAGGTCCCGTAAAAATTTGGCACCTATTGAGAGTGAAAATTCGATTTATTTTCCGTTTTCTCACGGCACAAATGTCCTAGATGCGATTCACTTTAATTACACGTGGTCAGTGATTGTTGCTGCCGACCGACGATAGACAGACAGACACCTTTGATTAGGACCATTGTTTCACAGGAACGCCCTTGAGTTAGTTCGGCTGGTACTTATTATAAATTGTACGCTAATGAGATGTTTTCGGACAAAGGAAAAAGTCAAGCCGCTGAAGGTTACGAAAAGCACTAAACAGCAAACAATATTTTATCGATTTGGAAAGAACTTGAAGAGTTTTCTGTTTTATTTTTCCTTTGTTGATTCGTCAAATCGTCAATACTATGGAAAGATTAGAGATTTGAACTGAACAAAAAAACTCATCTGAAAACTCCTCTGTTCCATAAAAAATAAGTCAAAATTCATATAAAACCTCCAAATTTCTCCTTTCAGCATGAAATGGCGTATTCTCACCAAATGATTCAAGTAGCAAAAATTGAATAATAAATCATTAAAAAATCATAAAAACAACAAACATAAAACAAGGCTGTAAAAAATATATAATTCTTGTAACCTTTCTCACTGGCTATATAAAACCAACTTTATTCTTCCGACTGTTTTCAATGAGCTGTGAACTCAATAACAAAAAAGTATGAGAAACCAACAAGGAATATAAAACTACTTTATTACCATTTTAAAAACAGAAAATTTATGACAAAATGTTAATCGAATTCAAATTGGCCCGGAAATCAGTGTCAACAACATGAGCGGCTGATTGTGGGCGTTGGGGTCGTCTTACGGGACAACAACTTTATATCAACATTGTACATAAATTCAAAGTGGATTTCTGGGGCTTTCATCAGTTTCCAGGTGAACGTCTGTATATACTATATATAGTATTGAAAGAGAGGCTTAAATTTTTGATCAAAAGATTGTTGTTCAATCATCAACTCAAAAGAGATGCCGAATACAAAGACGATTCGTGTGCTGTATGTACTCTCAGTCTCAGTGCACAAGCAAGACTCCCAGGGGGCAGAGGACTGCACTTTATAGTCATGATTTGTTACTACTTCAGGGGTCGATCTTTACACTGCTTATCTGCTGCTGCTGCCGCATGGCTCTTCTATGCAGGTGACATTCATCGACCGAGAGTGGGCGAATGATGTCCCCGGGCCACTAAAGCCATCAACCTCCTTTGATGATGGTCTCTTTGCCAGCATCCATAGCCGCCAACCGTTCGTCTGCTATCTCCTCCACCCAATGATTTCTGCTAATAAACCTATTAAACATCGTAAACACCGATGCAATCAGCAGTGTTGTGCCGTATGAGTCATTTGACTGACAGAACATGTGACAAATTGGAATAGCCTTACTGCATTCGAGGGTGACAAACTGACGAGATTACAATCACGTGATTGCCATTACTTTCGAATAAATGGCACATTATGCAACAGACTAGTCACATCCCCCCCCCCCCCCCCCGCCCCCTTCCCAATCGACTCTCTGAGTTATCCTGATTCCTGTTTGTCCATTTCGAATGTGATTATTGTCATCACCGATATTGGAATGACTAACGGGAAAGTAGGTCAGCAGCAAATTAAATGGGGTCATCTAGGTAGGTACTCTTTGTCTCTTGTAGTTTCTTTTTTTTTGTTTTGTGTCAATCTTGTTGAGTTTAACGAAAGTTTAAATTCACATTAAGTTTACAAGTTTTACGGACTATAATCGTACTCACAGGAATTGTACACAATATTTAAAAATCAAATTGACCTACATACGCAATTAAATTGAAGACTCATAAATGATGTTGTATAGTATTTTGCAAAAGTAAAAACAATTAATGGTATAAATAATTGGTCTATCCTGAAATTTACTGAGTTAAAATCCGGAAAATAATCTGAAGTGATTTAATTTAATGCAAAATATTCATCGCAGATTTTTCTACTATTTCATTTTCTACTTGTATGAAAGGGGAACGAAAAATGGGTGAATATATTAGGTATAAAAATAAAAGAGTAGCAAATACATACAATATACTATGTACAATGTACATTGCACATATATTAAAATCCATATGTAAACATATATGCATGTCCGATTTTAAAATGTTTTCCAGCACGATAAGCTTCAAAAGCAGAAATACCTCGTGTAGTTAGAATTATTCACGACATGACCTCGGTAAAATCAGTGGCAATGGCATCTTATGATTTATCTGCTCCATTTTACTACACACAACAGTGATGACAATTGTGCTACTCACGTTTGACCCGAATTGTTAACATTGTTAACTTTCGAAGACCATTCCAAAGGTGTTTTGCTCATTTCTTTCTGTACATATGATACCCCTCAAGAAGTTGCTTATACAATTGGACATTGGACAATTGGTGTATATTATTGTGCAAGACAAAAAAATAAACGTGATTTCTACTGTGGTAGCATTACAAATTTCCACCAGCAGCACCAACAATAAGAGATGCTGAGATGCGGTACAATTTTCAGAGAGGAGGTTTGTGCTTACGCGATTTAGAATAAATATCTCTATAGTATACTCGAAAGTTTGTTTGTTTGCTCTTCCATCACGCCTAAACGCTGGCTTTGATTTTTTTCATTTTTTGGCTGAAGGACCTTCATATTTCAACTTAAAATATTATTTTCGCCTAAAATGTAGGTTTTCAAAATGTTGGACGAAAGATGGCGACCAGCAAATTAAAACTTTAATATGAATTTTCGAGTCTGAGGATTTTCGTAAATACTGATTGCGAATCCAATTTCGTAATAAAATTTAAAATGACGGATTTAATATGGCGGGAAATTTTAGTATCTAGTAAAGCTATTGGAGGCCATTGATTTCGAGCGTATAAATCAATTTATGACTTATCACTCATTTTAAATATGCAAATTCATAATGGCAGAACCAATATGGCAAACAACGAATTCGGGGAAAATTTAGTACTAAAGATGTTTTGAATTCACTGATTTCGAATCTACTCGTTGAATTGGGATATTCAAAATGGCGGACCTTATTGCCCAAGCAGCAATTTATAGTTGTGAACTAGTTCTGACAACTCGTTTAGAAGGCATAGAAACAACTAAACACCGTTCCGAGGCAGGTACGACAACCGCGTTCACAACCAATTTACAACCAATTTGGAGGTAATAAGAAGGTTGTCACAAGCATTTGACAACGAACTTAGTTGCAAGTGACAACCAACCTAGGTTCGCACAAATTTCTAGCAACTAAAATTGGTTGTGAAGTACATACATGCATTTCACAACCAAGCTTGTTCTGATAAAATAGTTCGTACAACCACAGTTCAACAACAGTTCGCAACAACCTCATGGTTAGCAAATTGTTGCTTGGGTGATGATCGACTTTTTGTGAGTGATAGAAAGTTCGTATACCCAAATTATGTAAAATAACTTCGATACTAATTTCGAAACTTCAATAAAGATTTGTTAATTCAAGATGGGGCGGATCGGTTATAGCGACAATTTTACTAATTCGACGATATTGTTACATTATTTAATGCAACTGAAATTTAGTATTACCTAATGGTATGTTCAGGCTACTGATTTCAAATCTACTATTAAACTTAAATGGTAGAAAGAATTACATGGTAACCGAGTTTTCTTCTTAAAGGCAATTCGATGACTAATTTCGAATCTAATATCACAATTATTAAATTCAAACTGACGGATCTATTAAAGTGTCAAATATTTATTATTCAAGGGATTTTCGTGAAAATTCATACGCACATTGAAGTTATAATGGTCGCAATTCGTAACAAACAATAATACTATCAAATTTGTAACTTGATTTGGAGATGAGCTATAAATATTTAAAAATTTTCCGACGTGCGAATTTCAGGAATTTTCGAAAACTTTAAATGGTCATATTTTCAAAACGGTTATACCTATATAATATAACAAAACTTGGCATTTTTCTTAGTCTACATGGGAACTACCTATGTACCAAATTTCATTGAATTCTGAGATAGTGAGGTAAAATTGGTGTGTTGATTTGACATGTAATGGAATTACAGAATTTTCCCGAATGGTTCCCGAAAAAAAAATTACCGTTTTATCAGGGTTTGTAAAATCATTGATTTTTAATCAGTACATCGATCATGTCGACATACATACAGTAGGTACATATTATCTACATTATATTTAATATTGTCATCCATCGCGCCGGATGAAACCGGGTAGCCCAGCTAGTATGTATATAAGAAGTGAGAAAAGTAATTTAAAAAGTAAACAAAGTGAAAAGTAATTTTCGTATTTAGTTCGCAATGTCGAGAGCAAATATGTGCTTTCCAAAAGTCGGCAACTGACCACTGCACCACACCGTGCACTGGTGAATGATTGTGACATAAAACGTAAAGAAATTGACTTCTAGGGCATGGGTCCGTTATTTTCCCGGTATGTAACATAGTTCGATAAAGGGAACAATTTACCAGGGCACCAATCATCCGATGCAAGTCATAAATAGACAAACAAAGCGCAGTCGAGGGGGCCCCCATCGACCTGCCATCGACACTGTAAACATAGCACGACAGTGCCCACCGAAATGGGGAGAGACCACGTGAAATGTTTATGTGTATTAACGGCAAACGTGAAAGTCGTGAATGTCTCTCGGATAATGACGGAAGTGCATTTGCTGCTGATAGAAAGCCACACTGCAAAGGCCTGGCAAGCTAGGACCCTAATCTAATCGGTGTGCAGATTCGTTCGAGCAATGGCGGTGCACGGTTTTTCTCGCATCGAGATGAACGAGATGCTGTCGTAAACAACAACATCGGCTACAAGCTCCGGTGTCAGGTTGAGTGCTCTGTTGCTTTACTGCACCTGGACACGGTCCAGTGCACACTTTGTCTATCACCTACCTTTTGGACCCGGGCCGCACTACACCGGGGAAGTACAGAAATGCAATAATTGCAGCTTTGACGGAACATGGCCGAAGCTCGAAAAGAGGATGGTAGTCGGTCTACCCTGGGAAAGTTTACACCGAAGCCACCCTAGTCGTGTTCGGTCGGTTAATTGCATTACTAAAGGTCATTTTGCTCATGCTTGGCTCGTCTTCCTTCCTGAATACATGCATAATGGTTGTTTTGAAGATTCTGGATCCTTTTACCGGCTGTAACAAAAGGGCAACATCGGACAAGGATGGGTTAATGAGGAGTCTCCTTTCTTCCCCTTGAACTTTCATTCAGACTCAGCTTCCACAAAGTGAGAGTTTATAGAGAATAGACTCCATTTCCGTCAGTTGAAAGCATCCAGATGACATTTATTTTGCAGAACTTTCAATTAAAATAAGAACGACCCCTATTATCTCTTGGCAAACGTTTTCTGCATATAATTCTTCTGGCAATGAATTCCAGCAATTAAAATTCTTCTTTCTATTTTAGGAACTCTCTACTAAAAGTACACACATCACAAATGGAGACGTGGTTAACTGATGTTAAACAGCTTCGCATCCCCCGCCCAAAATTTGGGTCAAACGGGGGAAGCCCACCGACATTCCGTCACCTGAGGAGACCTTACGAACCACCCCGGGACTACAACTTGGTGGCGAGTGAAGAATCCTCAGCCAGGCACAATCTTAAATTACAGACGGCGACAGAGGAGCTGCGACAGGCACTTCACGAGAAACTTTAGATATTTATCGCCGCATTATAACAATAGCGTCATAGTTAGTAGTTGTTGTAATTGTAGTAATGTAGTATACATAATAGATAGATTAACTGAGAATTTATTTTTAAGATTACATTAATTATAACCGTAATACTGCACACACAGACAATTGTTAACATTAGTTTTACGAAATCCATAAATATTTTAATTGAAAAAAGAATTTTTTCTTGTCTTCTACACACTCCAGCGTTCTTTAATATAATTAATAGTGTTTTTCATGGTCATTATTTATTTTAGATTCTAACACGCAACACAATAAAAATTGTTTCCAGGGAATGAAAAACAACAACAGTTTTTTCAATGAACATTTTGAACCAACCACAATTTTTAGTTGTAAAATTTAATAACAATTACAAAAAACAATAAACAAAAATAAATAATAACTGTAGTTAATACTCACCGAATCCTGTTCGTATTCAGATCTTGTTAACTGAGTTTCACTGCCTCTCCTTGATCTAGGCTCATCACAGTTGTACTCCTGTTAAATTTTAACATCAATAAAAAAATACTAAATTAATACAACACAAAAACTGGTGTAAAAACAGGGCACGTAGAGACACATCTATATGAAACCATAAATAAACAAGGACCGAATAGAAATCCACATGAAACAAAACAAAAACATGACTGAGGATTTTGATAGGATGAAATTGTGTTGATCGGACAACAATTAGGACACAAATTTAATTTCGAATGTCAATTTTTATATTATTAAGACGATAAAAGAAATTTGTTATATATTCTCTTATTTTTATTATTTTTTGTTGATGAAATTCAATCACCTTTCTGATGGCCGTTGCAGCATCTTCGTTTTTGTTTTTCCCTCTAAGAACCACCCGTGTTGGAGTATTTGTACCAATTGTTTTTGTTGGTGTCAGGCGACTCTGTGATCCTCCCAAATGTCGCAAAGGTGAATGATGATAATGTCGATGCAACACCGGCCCTGCCGACAATGGTCGATATGGCAAAGGACATGCAGATCTTTTGTTCATTTATTGTCGAATTTCGTGATATCGATAAACGATAGTTTTGTTTGTTTGTTTTTTTTTTTTTTATGGTATTATGATTTTAAAACCGACCAAAATGAGAAAAAGAAATGAAAGTTTCACTTCTGAAGGATTGTTTTTTACTAAACAAATTTTATTTACTACCGATTTCTAATATCCGGGACGGTCAATCCAAGACCCGAGTCTGATGATGGACTACGTCCGGTCGCTTCAATAACTTCCAAATCGACATCGGATACCTGAGAGGATTGCATATGAATAGGAGCCACTTTGTTTTGTTTTTTTACTTTTGTAGATCTTTGATTCTTTCAGTATTGTTACAAATTGTGTTCATCTACTTTATGAGAAAACTATGTGATGATGCATTTTTTAAAAAAAGAAACGAAAGAAAATTTAAATTCAAAGTTTTAGCTGTTTTGATTCAAGTACATCTGGTGAAGAGCTCTTATTGCAGTCTGGCCAAAAAGGATAATAAATGCGCAGGTTCAAGTGCTTAACGTGCGTGCTTTGCGTAAAATGGAGTCAGCGATAGTTCAGAAGAAATTTCCCGTGAAAGAAAGCCAAAAAGAAAAATTTTCTTTTTTTCCTATGTTTTAATATACTTACTGGAAAAATATTAGCTTATATTAGGTACTACAGTATTTTGTAAAGGCTTAATTCTTATCTTGCGGATATCTCTAAATATAAATTGCAATTAATACAAGTACACTAAATAATGTGAGGTAGAAATTTAAGCAAAATTTTTGCTTCTGTTGTTGTTTTCATCCCTGGACAAAATTTCATCAGATTTTTATTCTTGAATCTTTTATATGAAAAATTCTGTCCATTACTTTGCAATAATTAAATTCCAGACAATGCGAAAAATATATTGATCCAAGAAATTTTGAAGTACTAATTGTAAGACTAGCGTTCATGCAATTCCTTTTAGTTTAGAGTTAAAGAAATCAATCCGTATTCACCATTGGTGAAGAATACTTGAGCAGAGGGGGGAGATGGTGTGTAGTAAAGCGGAAACAGGACATTTTTCTTTCAACAAAATAATTAGTAAGTATCAAGATTTAAAATAGTGTTTTTGAATTCCGTGTACAAAATGTGCAGAGTTGTGATTAATTTAGAGCAATGAAAAGAATGACTTTTGTTTTAAAACTAAAAAAAAGTTAAAACAAAAAAAAATTGACATTCGATATTCGAGAAGTTTGTTTTCAAAATTTGTTATTAGAAAATTGTATATAATAATTTTCGGAAAAATACAAATTTTCTTTTAAAAAGACTGCAAATGAAAAATATATAAATTAGAATGAAAAACAATCCCAACAAGGTAATATTTTGTATATACAGAATAAAGGAAATTTGTTTAAGGATATGTGGTACTGTACTACAGAGCAACATTTGAAAAAACAATTCGTATTTTTCGATTTTCAGCATTATTTTGCAGATTTATTCAAAGATAATTGCATGCAAATTATTTATAATACATTGACACGCATCTACAACAATAACAAAAAAGAAAATAGTACACACAAGACATTTGCTTTTCATGGTATAATTTAATAATAATATATTTTGTAGCTTACCGGCATTTCATGTCCGTGAATAGGATCTCCTTTTCTCTGAAATCAAACGAGAGAAATGTGCTTCTTTAAGAAATATAATTAGTGTTTAACAAAAACGTGGAGAAAACACAAAAATTGTGATAATTATAATTACTTAAATATTTCCATGTGCAAATGCATTTTCCAGTATTTTCTCTAGATGTACTACTCATGTAGGTATATGTATTTTTCACATGAAAGGAGTTCCCACAGGAAATATAAGTACCTACATATTATGTAGGTAACTATATTTATAAGGGACTTAAAAATTTCTTCCATCATTTTTAAATTTTAATTAAAAAGAGTTTAGTATTAAAAAATCACTTCTACCTGCTTGGGATATTCTATTTCAAATTTCATATTAAATTTCCGCTTAAAATATTTTCATCCTTGTTATATGAAAAGGATATGAAAACCACCAACTCAATCGATTTAGGAAGTTGCAAAAAATAAAAACAGTAAAATATATATTTAAAATTTTGAAATTGTTTCAAAAGACTCGCTGGAATTTCTTATCTTCCACATTCCGCACTTACGTTCCACACATACTGACATACCTTAAAAGGGTTTAAGATCTTTATTCTCAATCTCAAAATATTCAAATCATCATCATTGCAACATTAAATATTCATTAAGGACAAGGTATTGTATTGGAGGAACTAAAGGGTATCAAGGATTTGGATGAAGAAAGTTTCCGAAAACGAGAAAGTGAAAGTTTTTGTCCCTGTGTTTTGTTTCTGATTACATTTACATAGAAGCAAAAAATACGAAAATGAGCTCCAAATGACTTGAGGTCTTAACATTTTTCCATAAATGGTTGTAAGTGGGTGGGAATAACTTACTTACCCTATGTCTTTCTATGCTGTACGCATCTCTATCCCTCCTGTACACGAGTTCGTCGTATCTCGTTCGATCCTCAGGAAAAACTAATTCACGAATTTCTGTTACAAGTGAGTGCTGAAAAAAACCAAAAGAAATGAACACAAACAAATAACAACATATTATCACGATGGGGTGTTCGCAAAATATAAATTTCACCTACTTTTTCTGGTGTATCTAACATTTCTAATAAGACGGCAACGAAGGCATCTATGGTCATTGCTCTCGCACCATATTCGATTATATAATACGAAAGACTTGCAAATTGATGTCTGGGCAGTAAGGAACGTGCTTTCTCCTCCACCATCGCCGAAATTGGACATTTTCTCCTCGTCCTGAAATTGAAATTTAATATTGGGCTCGAAATTCGTTGCATAAATCACTGACATCTTAGTTTTTTTTTTTTCAAATTTACCTTGTTCCAGTTGGACTGTAGGCATCCCATGGCTCCAGCTCGATTGAGGTACAAGAATGTGGAACTTTACCAACGTCACGTATGACTAGCGACATACGTTTATGGTACTTGAGTTGACTAACGGCCTCGTCGTGAGTCACATCTAGAAATGATTGGCCATTCACTTCGAGAATTTCATCTCCGACCATCAGGCCCGACCGGTCGGCAACACTATCCTTATCTACACCAGTTATAAAAATTCCTAGGCCATACTCCACACCTCCACGTATCATGAGGCCAAGCGATTGTCCCGGTTCTATGCATAATTCTACACGTCTTATTCTGGAAAGATGAAAGGATTGAAAATTTGAAATAAAGGATGGACACTTTTCTTTTTTTTTTTAAATGATTCTAAAATAGTAGTTCTCTGAAAATATGGAACGATCCTTCATCGAAAATAAAGTTGTTTGAAATTTTTACATACAACCAGGTGATAAAAATGGAAAGGATAGAAAATAAAATAAATCTACAGGATAGTTAAGATTAAATAGGATAGACATTATACTTTAAATTTATTTATTAAATTCTAATTTTGATATAACACGAGAAAGTCCTACTGCGATGAAAACAAGTGACAAATTCGAGGTCGTCTATGCTCCGCCTCTGGCGTAGCGGTCGTTGTAAAGTTAATTGTCAGTTTTCCGGTGCTGCCACATATGTCGCTGCGGACGCTAACGGTTCTGCAAGATTACTCACCACAAATCTCTACCTTTTTGATTATAATTACTTAAGTGATTTTCGGATATTCATAATACTTGTAGATTATTTTGTCAAAAGTGGTGTTTCAGTTAATCAAAATTAATTTACTAAAGTCCACCATAAATGCAATATCTATAAAATCCAAAATATTTTACGAATATTTTGAAATTTAATATTCATATTTTTTTCATTTTGTAAAAAACCAAAGGGATTAAATTTAAACGAAAACAAAAACAACATTTAAAGGCAATTTTCCACCTCGCGTAATAGTTAGGACTCAGGATTTATGAACTCCATTTTCCTGCACTAAATTTTCATCATTTGTTACGAACCGGAAAATTGAGCTTTTATTTCACCGGATCGTTTATTACATAACAAATTCGACAGAACATCCACATTGATTGGGAGAAATAGCTCGTAATTTCCAAACCTGCATCCGTATCAATCGACGAGGGTGAAAATGATGTTTTAGTAATTACAGAGTGAAGAACTACTTTCCCGATTCGATGTTGTTTATGGTTTTTTTAATACCGCAAGAATTTAATCAGCCGTTGACATGATTCTCTTGTGAGCATAAAATGTTATCTGAATTTTTTTCGGAAAACTAATTTGTTAATGAAAAGCGAGACTAGTGCATAATTATTATATATACAGTGCAAATCGATTTCTACAAACCTATCTCTCCTATCGCTACGACGGCCACCATATTCCATTGGTGGAGAAGCTGGTCGTCCTTGACGATCCATCCAGGAACATGTTTGTCGAAATGGTGGTGACCCGGGCCCGCCCAGGATACCCGATTGCTGCTGCTGTGATGATGATCCTAACGTGGATGATTGCGGTGGTGGTATTATTGGTGCAGTTGATGCATATGTTGGATCCCGTGAAGGCGGACCAAAACCATGCAATGGGGCAGTCGAATTGAGGGTTGGAGGCGCCCGAACCGTCATACTTATTTGACGTGATGATTTCAATATCTGCACACATCTCTGCATAAGAAAAAAATGTGGCAATAGAAGAAACAAGAGAGAGAAATAGATAAAAAAATTAAAAAATCAAAAAACCAACTCAAGAGTAAATCAAACAATCAAATTAAAATAAATAAAATTTAATTCAACAAAATATTAAAACGAATATAAAAAAAACATAAACCTCTTAACTAAGTCACTCTAAAAGAGTGGGTATATTGCATCCTTGCGCTATCCAAAACTGAACCAACTACTGAAGATTGTGCAGTGCATATTAGCAGCGATTCTATTTTTGTGCAGCTTGGGAGACATTCGCAACATTTTTCAACTATTTTATTATAATAAACGATTTGGACATTTTTATTGTTGTGCCTTGCGAATAGTGAATACACATACACCTATGTTGTACATAATATAGATATGTGACAAGAAGTCCTTGTAAATTCTTTCGGAAGTCGTATATTAAACAAACTAAGAGGCGAGTTGCATTGAATAGTTTCTATGCAACCATTAATGGAAATTCCAAGTACTCCTTTATAAAAGGATAAGCGACTTTCTTACAATACTTAGAATGCCCTATTGTTTGGCTAAATAAACTAGAGAATAAAATGCGTTGAAGTCAATTTAAAAGAAAAAACAAAACAATCTACGGCAGTTATATAGAGAGAGCTTGTTTTGTTTGTTTTTGTCAAAGGATTTTTCCAGTAACTCTTTTAATATAGGTACACAAAAAAAAAGCAATTAATTTTGGATTATTTTTATGGCAATGCTTTCGATTTTAATAAATGTCCTTTTGGTGAGGGTTTATATTTTGTGTCGTGATTTAAAAAACGAACTTAACAAAAAGAACACATACAAATGGTGATCGGTATTGAGTTGAACAATTTTCACATACTCCAAAACATATTGTAGTCGGTAAAACGTGCGCCATTTTGAATTACGTAAAAAAATTCAGATTGATATCATATTATTTTATTAATTGTTGAAGAACAAAACAATTTACAGATTTTAGAGTTCAATACAAAGAGATGCTTTTATATTTTAAAAAAAATTTCAACATTCATTTGATTTTTGGGAAAAGATTAAAATTTAAAAATAAAATTATTTTTCAAAGTGCATAGACATTGCAGTTTATTGAAATCAATTGATAAAAATACACAAAGCAAAGAATGTATTCAAATACTCTTGTGAATGAAATAAGAAACATTGAGAATAGAAGAACTCACACCAAGTGTATTTACATTTATATTTCTTTAAAAAAAAAAAACAATTTTAAGGAATTATGCAGTCTGAAAATTTTATTTGCCAAACAAATTATTATAAAATCACCCATTTATAATACAGCTCAGATATTAAATCAGATTCTTAGTGGAATGGAAAATAAAAAGCAATAAATAAAAATAAAAATTGAGTTGTATGTAATTCATATATAAAATCATATTTATAATAATAAAAGATAAAATAAATTAAAAAAAAAAAATTCATAAATTTCTATTGCCAATTTTTTCTTTGCACTCATTGCATTGTTACGCAACACAATGTTTTTAGTTATATATATATTTAATATAGTATTATATACATAATGGGAAGATTCAAGTTTGTTAAAATGTTTATTAAAAAATACTCGAAAACATTTAAGCATTGGAAACTTTAAAAAAGCAGAAACTTCAAGGTAGCAAACTATAAAGCAAGCTCTACTTGCTTTCGTTTCACAAACGAGATTACATATTTGCATTGGGGACATTTGTTAGTTGACTTTTTGTTCTATTTTTATAAAACTGATAATATAAAAACTAAAAAAAATTATAAAACTAAAGGGAAGACTTCAACCTAAAAGCATAATTTAGTGTCGGGTAACCAACAAAAACCGTAATATTTTGAATATTATAGAATTGAACTTTGAAGTATATTTTCCTGCAACAAAACACGAATTGTTCAATAATGCATTTTTGCTAAATCTAATTTTGAAAAATGTTGTATTTTATTATAATAACAAATGACAAATATGTAATCAAATCAAAGCAAAGTTTTAGACATTTCTACAATTTCTTAAGGATCAAGCGAAATCACTAGAATTTCCTAAGCTGCAAAAGCAGGGTTTGTTTTTGTTGTTACTTTCTTAACAGCAATAATATTATTAAAAATTGGGAACTGCTCATAAGTTGGTAATAATAAAAGTTCAAAATAGGAATACATCAATAACTCGTAAATAACAAATAAAATAAATCAAAAGTAAATTATTTATTTCAAATATTAATTAAGATAATTTGCAAAATTTACACTATGATTTTGATTCAAAATACTACATACAAATTGAGGTCAACTGAATAATTTTAGAACTGCATTCATTTTGCTTTTCACTAGATTTTTTTATTAAGTATCAGGTAATCTCAAAATAGTAAAATAGTAAAAAATAATTAAGTAAATTATGAAAACGGAAGTCGACTAGCTAAACGGACGGAAGTCTTATTATCATGCAACAAGGTTACCTTTAGAGCCTCCTCATGACTGATTGAAGTGAACGGTGTACCATTTACTTCGAGGATTGAATCACCAGGACGCAATCCAGCGCGCTCTGCTACAGATCCATCTTCTATTCTGGAAATATATACACCAACACCTGCAAAGGAAACAAAGGATCGATCATTAAAAATGGATTCCATCCATTGCAAACATCCTTTCTTCTAATGTTAAGTAAAGATATCTAGAGAAATCGATTTGACAAGATACTCCGCCATGTTTTCACATAAGCGACGTCACTGCGGCAGAAGTATCAAGAATAAGTATGAGCAATAGTGATGAAATTCGTGTTATCAAATTTAAGAACATAAGAAAATGGTGAAATGCTGAGTAGCTAGTTGCCACGGTGACGTCATGGCTATGTGATTGTCATATCGATCTCTCCTATACATATCTTTATATTTTAATTTCATCAAGAACCCTTCTCTATTCCAAAAAAAATAAAAATTTAATGTCTTCCGATTTCGGAGAAAATCGGAGAAAATCTCTAATCCTATTTCTTAGAAATTCGTTTAAGGGCACTCCAGAAATGCTGACTAAACCCTTAAATATCCTGCTGTCCAAACTTTTACTATCCTTACGTGGATAAAGGAGGTTCGTCTTGGATAACTTTGGTCTTCTAGGTGAATACAAAAATGAGTTTCCTTCAGGTTCCACTTTATAAAAGCTAAATCCAATATCCACCCAATACCAATTTGAATTTATTAATAGAATATCAAACTGAAATTTTTATGTCGTCTTCACAAAAGAAGGACACCCGAAAACATTATAAGGAAAATAATAAATGGACGACGAACGTTGGTTCCATTTTCTCAATAATGTACCTACGAAGCCTGTTTTCCAACAACAAAAAGGACGAACAGTAAATAATTGTTTTGTAGGTTTCTCCACTTGGTCTTGACTTAAGTTAATGGTATGACATACCTGAATCCTTTCCGCCCTTGACACAAATTCCGAAACCATGACTTCCATCGGGCTGTTGATCCCTCGACATCGTCACCGTTCGCGTCGACAGTTCGTGAATATTTGGTATGCTGCGGTCTCGGTCATGATCTCTGTAGATCTGAAAGAGATGGACTAACTTCAAAACCGTGACAAAAAATCCATCACTTTAGTTGTACTATAGAGAATAGGACTTCATTGATAAAAGTTGGAATACATCTGAGATGTATTAACATCTGTTTGCAGAATAAGTTCCTTTCGTATGAACTTCAACTTTTCAAAAATAACTTTGCTTTAATATAGTTGTTTCTTTAAAATTAATTTGAGGAAAACTTCTCCTGCCATTACAAGGAGTAAAATGGGATAAGGTTTGGTTAACTGTAAAGGCAAAGACGGTACTCACTTGGTGTGTAGTTGATGGCGGACTACTGGCAGGACTCCGTCGTCCTCTGTCTCGTGTGCCGTTGCTGTAGTGATAACTTGTAGGAACTGAAGATGAGGTTGTTGCGCCGAACATCCGGATAACTTGTTCGGGCGATATAGGTCTTTTCTTTCCATTGTGCCTTGTTGAATTTGGCACAGTACCAGAGATTCCTGTGCCACCTCCACCTGGACCAACAGGCAACGAACCAGGTATATGACTTGATGAAGACGAACTTAGATAAGAACCACGGCCAGGAAGTGAGCCACCTTTTGACGGTGCCCCAGCTGTGTTGTAGTAATAGTGCGGTGAATGGGGTCTTTCGACAATTGTATAAGATGTTCCTGGTGGTGAATAATACAGTCCCGAGCGTCCCCGCAGCGAGCTTGTACTGTTTCCTATACGGGCACTTATACCATATGGGCCACTGCCACCAACTGCAGATGGGCCTACACCTCCAGGACCACTGATATCTTCGGCTTCGAAACTGTTCGAACGCAAATGGCTGCCACCGGAAACTGAGGGCACAGATGTCCCGCCACCTGGAACACCGGATGTGTGATGATGCAATGAACTGTGAGGCGGATGATAGCCACGTGAACTCCAGCGTGATGGACCCAAATCGCAAAGTTCCGCATAGTCGTTGCCGGCTGCGCTCATTGTTAGGGGGTCTCCGCCACCGGGGGCGCCCCCTAAGCGCATTACGGCACACCTGCAAATATTTAAAATCAATGTTAACGTAATTCCTCAACTTGCAATTCTATTTTATTCTCACTATTACGTTCAAAACTACAGAAATTAGAACAAACACGTGGACCAAAGATAGCGACTATTATATAATACCAGGAAGCATCCCACAAGGCTTAAAAAATCCCATCGAATCCCTCTTGAGTTCTCATTATACCAACCCACGACCCTCTTCCTGTTCAACAAAGAGAATTAATGCCTTTATGGAAACGAACATTGTCGACATTGCTAGTTGCAGCTTTTAATTAAATTACTGAACTCCAACTCCAGCCCGGGAGTGGCTCTAGTTGAATCACTTTTGTTCAGTTTCAAATTAAAATTGCAACTCACGAGTGGAAATTACATCGTTGACGTTCAGATTATTCCTGGCATTATAAGAGATTTGCGTGAGAACCGACGAGATTTAATTGAGTTTCGAAGTTTCGCTGCCGAACTCAATGAGACTCCATCCGTTGGTCTTTTTTTCTAAATTAAAATAGAATTAGAAAGGGAAGTAAAATTGGTTCAGACAAATATTATGAAATCACCTAGATGTAGTGCGGCATATATTTTGAAATTATTTATGCATACCTATATAACAAAACATTACATTTTGGTTTTACACAACGAAACACCACTGAAAGAATCTTGTAAAAACCGTGCACAAAAGTTTTCCAATCATAAGATGAAAAAACGTTCGCTAGTTCGCGTTCTCAGATATTAAAAGGTGAAGTAAAAGTTTTTTACATATCGCTGTGCTGTGGTCGGAGGAATAAATATTTGTGCAAAATATTTATATAGCCAGAATAAAGGACTACGTCCTCCGTCTTCCTCGTATATATGGGAGCATTAAGAAGGTGTTGCTCATCTTCGAAATAGAACATAAATTTCAATAAAGTATCACTGTACCACATTTGTAAGCATTCATGCTGTAAGCATTTTGTAGTTAGGTAGGTAGCATATAAACAGACGGATAGACAGACAGACAGGTGAACGTCCATAAAACCGTTTTTTCCCTACCAATAATGGATTTAGAGTTATGATTCTTTTCTTTATCACCACTCTTTTAAAGCATTGCAACGTTCGCTAAAACTTAATATACGTCGATCTACATATGTATATATCCTACCATCCTACATCTAGGGCAGTGGTTTCCCATTGATTTTTCCTGAGTACATACCCCTACAATAAAATGCCGGAAGTTCGCTTTCCTTTTTTTTACACAGAATAATAAATTGATTGATTGACTTAAAATATATATGGCGTCGATTATTGTTTATGTTCTTGAATGTTTTTTTTATTGATTAATGCAAATTATTACTTGATTTAGGGTTTCAAAAAAGAATTCCACCCTATAGGGCCAAATCACAATGAGAACGACGTCTGTCGTTCGTCGAAATGTTCGTGCTCATTCGGATAGTCTGTGACGTTGAAATGACGTCAGCTAATCTAATTGGGTTTGTCGTCTGCCATTGAACGTAAGCGTGAACATAAAGTAAAGTAAATATAAAATGGATTCACGACAGCCCGAGCGGCTACTTTATTTCCTTGCACGAAAACAAAGAAAAAGAAAATGTGTTTATATGGACATGTACTCGTATTTGCGGTATTTTGCATTAAATAATTGCTGTAAAGAAGTATTTTCTCTAAAAACACAAAAAACAACAAAATAACATTTCACTACTGATTACTTTTTAGTACAACTATTTACCACTATGTAGCACGTGCGGTTACGGCGCGGCGCAGGCAGCAGTAAGTGTATTAAGTCTAATCGAGTTACAGCACTGCAGCAGGTAGATTTGTAAGTCGAGTTCATATAGGAAATTTACATGGTCTACGTCATTATGTTGTCACTAACTCGATTAAGTGCTATTGTCTGTCTCTGGTATAAGTCTTCATTTTTGCTTTCCCTGGGACTAGATCTTTTCTACTAACAATTTCAACGTAATTTCCCATGGAGATATTCGTCGCTGCTTTCGAGATATTTCGGGTTTATGTATTCCTAAAAAAAAATCATTTCTTTCCATTTTAAAATTCTGAACGTTTCGGACTAAATATCTGGGTTCTGTTTAAAACAGATTAACAAAATGTCTGCATACAAATAAATTCTGTGCTTACTGCAATTCCCCCGTCATATAAGAGAAACATTCCAAAATGTCAGACTGTATTTGCACTTTTTCGCGTTCCAGTTGAAGATTTCTGGAAGGGCTGAAGAATAAAAAACTATTTGCAATCTAGAATTTGCATGTGCATGCATAACTGTATTCGTTCTTTTATTTCCACGATGTCATACAGAACGTTTTTGTTTCGATGCGCGCTCTATGCATGCAAATGAAAGGGTAACTTGCTCCCTTACAGCTTAAATCCGACACATTTGACGACTTTTGCCGTATTTTGTGACCCAAAATGACTCCCTAAAGTTACACAATTGTTGCTGTTATTGATTGCCGCAGGCGGAAATGTTTGTTTGCTGAAATAAATAACGAAAGCGATCCTTTCTTCTCTGACGTCGACGTCCACGAATGAATTTTTAATTGTGATAGAAGGGTTGACACAGTGGCATGAAGTTATGAATGGGAAAGACTTCTTCAAGGTGAATTTATTGCTTCCATTTTCGTTACAGTCGCCACAGAATTTAGTCCTGCGTAAAATGAAATATAACTCTATTTTTTCTCAAAGAATTTATTATCGTCTAGAAAACCACCCCACTCACTCTTTTTCGTGGCCTGACATTGTATGCGGAGTACATCTGTATCAGTTTGTATACTTCCGCACTTTCAACAAATGGTATGAACCAAATGTAATTGCAATGGAAGCCTCTTAAATCAGGATTTATCGAAGATGACGTCAGTAACAGGGAGTAAAAATTACCACCCTTCGAATGATTCCGTATAGGAATATGTGAGGAAGGTCTGAATCGGAAGGAAGAGGATGGGCGTGGGTGGTGCATTACGGTTATTTCAGAATAGCAAAATCCTTGCTACATAGCATCACAGCTGCAAGAAATAATAAAAGGACATTAAAATGGAATAAGGTTCCTGTTCCGGTTGGAACACTGAGTTTTGTGGTAAAGCACTTTTATTCGACGGATTTTTAAGAGATTTATTCAATTTGAGTCATGTGCCTTGAATAATTGAAGGACTCTTTGGTAGAAAGGTTTCATTTAAAGCAAGTGAAATAAAAAGAGCTCCCAACAATTGTACCTCACTTCACACCTATTCCGTTTATACATAGGTATAGGTAACTGTTGTTTTATTAATTTTCTTTCTGCTAGCAATTTCAATTGGAAGTGAGCATCGAATTCAATGCAGGTGAAAACAGATCCAGCAAAATCGGCTTATTGCATGAAAATTAGAATTTGAGGTCATGTAGAGACTTGTTGAAATGCTGGGATTATTAATTTTTTTATATCCTAGATGTAGGCTATATATTAGTTTTGAGCGAACGTTAGCGACGCATAAAATAACAGTGATAGAATAACAGAGTTAGAAAATTTTAAACTGCAATTAATTGGAGTTAAACTTAATAATTACCTATACATAATTACCTAATTGTGAATAAACTGGAACCCATCGAATTTTTTCTTTTTTTTTGCTTCCTATCAGTTAACAAACTAAATGGGATATTACAAATATTATTGAACTCATGCCATTTTTCTTTATAACAAAAACAGAAAACAAAAAACCCCCATTTACTCCAGACATCAAACTGTATGTCGTCCTGAATAAGCTGCAACAAGAAACCGCAGCTGCAAAAACACACACAGAGCTTTTTCGAGCGAAATCTCGAAATTTAACAAGACTTTAATTTGATCCTTCGCCTCCTAAAAATGTTTCTTAGAGTATCGTCTTAAAAGATTCACTATAGTGGAGTAACGTTTTTGCCTTCTTTATTTTTTTTTATTTTCTCAACTAAAAATGTTTCTCTTCAGGCAAGGTTCTTTTGTGCAGAATATAATAAATTTTCTTATAGTTTTATCTGCGCTCTAAGATGATCCAAAGAAGAAGCAACTGACACTAGGGATTTTTCTCGGGGTAAAGGTATGGCAGGGCTCACGGCACCGAATTGGGGTGATGTAATGAATCTGAAATCCTCTTGGCATCTTGCCGATACTAGTGGAAGTTGTTCTGTCTGTTGGTTTTTTCTATTTGGAGCTTCTGTAAACTGAATGTAACTTGATGTCTCCTGGCCCCCTACTGCTATATCCACCATCCCCAGCAGTTTATATGGGTATCGATTTCTGGTCTGATCGTCAGGGGGATAAGATTCGTCGGTTGTGAATTTTACAGTTGCGATGTGCATTCCGAAATGGAGTGCATTGCATCCCACGGGATTCTGTGAACGAGAATTACCTGATCCTTCCTTCGTCCCTACGTTTTCTGCACACTTTCCCGAGAACTTCAAACACTCGTGCAACGAACATTTTATGTGGCTTTCAATTTCCTCGCATATGGCAGCTGCCAGTCGAACTGAAAATCACAAGTCTCAAAGCCACATTCGAAGTTTTTGAGGAATGATGGTTGATTTAGGGGAGGCAATCTAGTTTAAGCTGCTATTTTCATAAAAAAAAAACCTCTCAAATTTTTGATGTCATTCCTCCTGTAGTCTGTGCAGCGGCAAATATGCAAAACTTTGGAAACGATGCTGCAAGGCTTTCTAAATTTTTTAGCTCTAAAGCTCTTCCAAAACCAATTTTGCGAAATAGTGGCGCGGCATGATTTCGAGGACACGCCATAAAAGTTTTATTACTCTGCGCAGTTTTAATTCCATCCGCATTAATTAAGGGAGTTTGTTGTATACACAAAGAACTTCTCGCAATCGATAAATATCCTTTTCCAATTATGTTGATATCATTTTCTTCAAATTTATTTCATTCTTTGTTTACGATTTAATTAGAGCATATTTTATTTTTGTATTGAAAGTATTACCTAATAACTTGCAGTGCCGCTCCAATAACAAAATTATTGCTTAATGCTTTTTTTACCCACGACGGTACGGAGGTGGTATATGCGTTTTGAGAGGATGTTTGTTTGTTTGTTTGTTTGTGCAAACCAATGTCGCCATTTATCTCCAAAACTTCTAGTTCGATTTTGATACGGTTTTCAGTGATGGGTTTGGGTTTGATTGGCGCATGTTCTTAAGGCGCGTTCCCACGACGCGTTGCTCGGCTCGTATGATCATAAAAGTGTCACAGTTAACAAAAGGATTCGGCCCGTCTTTCCGGTAAAATGTCGTAAAATGTCGGTAAATCCTCAAAACTTCAAAGGCGTGAAGGACCACGCCGAGCCGGACGACGCGTCGTGGGAACGCGCCCTTAGATAGGTGTTACGGTGACAACTCGCCAGGGGGCGCTGCAGTAAACATTTGTTTGTGCAAAACCAAAACTACTAGTACGCTTTTGATGCGGTTTTCAGTAGTGAGTTTGTTTCTGATTAGTGAGCGTTCTTAAATAGGTGTTACGATAGTAACTCACTAGGGGGCGCTGCAGTAATATATTTTATATTAGCTACTACATATTAAGAAACTCGGTGTAGGTAAGTATTTTTGTACATAGTACCATTTTTACTTATTACCGTCATTTTTATTTATTATAACTTATTATTTTCATTCTACGTAATGATATCGAGTTGAGTTACAGCAACGCCCGGGGCAAAGTTTAGTTGTAAATACTTATATTTTATTAGGTACTATTAAGTAAACTATATAGATATGTAGTACAATGTACATTGTACATAATACCTATGCTCTCTAAAAAGTTTGAAATAAAAAAGCAAAATTAAAAATTTTGAAAAAACCCACGACGGTTAAACGTAATTGAAAAAGGATAAAATAATTTAAAAACCCCCGACTTAAAGAATTTAAACCCAAGAATATACGTCGGGGGCTGCCATCACTAATTTAAATTTCAACATAAATATAAATGAGTATTGCAATATATAAAATATCCCCAATTATTCACGTTACTATAAAACTGGAAAACTAGTTCATTTAATGGCAGCCCTCCTGGACGGATATTCTTGGGTTTAAATTCTTTAAGTCGGGGGTTTTTAAATTATTTTATCCTTTTTCAATTACGTTTAACCGTCGTGGGTTTCTTCAAAATTTTTAATTTTGCTTTTTTATTTAGGTAGATTTCGACGAAAAATCTTCCTATTGAGATGTATAATTCTTTCATAGTTTTTCGTTTCATGCCTCCCTGAGTACAAAACCACCCCCCGTTCGAAAGTTTATATATATATATATATATATATATATATATATATATATATATATATATATATATATATATATGTTAACACGCTAGCGGCCGCATTTTTGAAGATATTGGAACCAAATTTTAATATGTTATTTCTGGGGTTAATAGCTCGGTTAAGTTCGTTAATGAACAAAATCGCCCTGGTTTAAGTGTGATGGAGTAATAAATTTCCAAACTTTCACATTTATACTGGCGCTGGATTATAAGTAGGCGTTATTTTTGGGACACCCTATATTAGTATGATGATTTGTGTAATTGGAAATGGAAAAAACTTAGTTTCGTATTAAAAAAGAAACAATCAATCCATTAATATTTCAAAATAATTAACTCTGAAATTTCATTTTCGATTGTTCTATTTTGGCAGGAATTAATTGAAATCACTGTTTTTAAGCCAAAATCGGAAGACATTTTTTGGATAACATTCAAAATCGTTGCTTAAACACAAACTCTGCACATCATATATAATCTGTTTTAATGGAGTCGCCAAATTATTACATTTTAGTAAATATTTTGGCATCATGAACATAGTTTTTACCAGCTGAAAAAACAATCTGGAAAAATGAATGTTCGTAAAAACAACAAATTTACATTCACTTTAAAAGTTTAAACACTATGAATCCTTAAAATTCGACATTTTCTATTTCTACATTTTACGCTCATCATAGAAGTCCCAGAGTAATCCCGGATCTTTTAATTCGTTAGCGTTTCATATTCATGTTAAAGAAATTAGAATAAATGAATTTTAATCTGTTCACTAATTCCGGTCGAGACCATTCTCTGGCAGTAATGAGAGCATAACCTCATAAACGTCGCTCATTATGTTTTGTCGAGTCCGCACTTAAATCGTCGCCAATTCCATGTGGCTACTCCCAAAAGCCTCTTTGACCAGAAACATCCCTTGTAGTCGTTTGCCGCAGGTTCGTGACAGCCGAATTATACGTGCACAGATATTTTGGCGACATTCCAGGACACCACACGTTTTGCTCTTCCTGCTCAGGACTACCTCCCTGGGCTCAAAGTGGAAAATTTTCTCGGCAAAATGTATTCACTAAATGTCAAAGCAGAAAAATGTTTAATTGAGTGGAAAAATGGTGTGAACAAAGAGACGAAATTTTAAGGACTCGAAGGATATAAGTAGTTGAGGAATAAATTATGCAAACCATATATATTATGGTTTCAAGTAATTTACGTGACTCTTGACCGACCCAGAAGAAGTTCTCCAATACGTGAATGTGGTTTAAAATAGATGGGATATAAAAGGATATTCTTCGCTGATTGCATCAATTCTTCAATGATTTGCTGTAGTTATATTATCGTCACTTTCCTTTCAACTTTCAAGGACATTTCGGTGTAAAGCTCCATCTGAACGTAATTGAAATTTACAAAAACAAAGTATTTGATTACGTAAATTGAGGAAAAGAAATAAAACAAACTTCTCGCAACTTGACACTTTAAATCCGTTCCCGGTTCTCTCCGATCCAAGTGAAATGTCACTACTCAAGAAAAATGTGCATATTAAGCGGAAATTGAATTTAACTCAACGCCGTCCATCCATAGTATTCAGGACCCTCATCAGAAAAACTGGCTACGTCTCCACGATACTGACTACGGAAAAATGCGATCACGAGGGACGCATTCCATCAATTCTAATGAGATTATTGCAAGATGAAGTACCCCACATTTTAAATAGACGTGCACAGCGACACTCACTTCTTATAACGAGATGATCCTATGAATATGTATAGTGCTGCGCTTGTTAAGCCTTTCAGATTTCTCGTTTTTTTTTAGTATCATGTTTGCGATAGAGGATGTGCTCTGACCTATTCAGAAGTGGTACTTTTCGTACTGGGGAAAAATTCATGCATGTTGTGATATGAGCTCAATAAATTTGCGGGGGTTCCCCTGTAGCATGTGGTGATAAGCCCAAAGTTATATCTTGGATTACTGTTGCAAGTGTTAGTTTTTTGTTCGAATAAAATCCTGCGCCGAAATGTAGGCACTGCAAAAATTCTGTTCCATTTACTTTGGAAAGTTTTTATTTCCTTTCAAAATAAAATTGTGTAGGTACCTGGTATAAGGGGTTGGTGAGTTTAAACAAAAACATTTTTTCTGCAAAGTATTATGCCAATGCTAACACACATTTTCATGACGAAAATAGCGCAAGACGCCAGGACCTAATATCCTAACGAAACCGAAAGGAAAGCTATTTACCAAATAAACAAAATTACAACATTCCGACGTATCTTGAATTTCTTCGAGCTGTCTTCTCCTTATACGCATTCGGCGGTTTAATAACACGAAGAATCCTAATCGCATAACTCACTGAAATGGAAAACTCCCCTCCAGGACGCCAATTTATTATTCCAGAAGCAATAAGTAGATGTTGCTAATCGATACAACATACTCGTAAAACTGAACCGAAATTTCAATAAAAGGTCCCCATACCACCATAAAAACGACAAGACGCCTACAATCAAAGCATTTCCTATCCATTTGCCGAAACTTTACAGATGATCTCCGATACTTTGGTATTGCAACGCCTCGATTAGGTGTAGTTATGATTCTCAATTTCTGATGAGTTGCCAGGAGAATTCCACAAACATCTTCACAAGCAAGGAAGGAATACAACGGACAGGAAGTCAAATCAACCAACAAATGCTATCAATGTGTTATGCAACGAGCATTCCAGATGGTGTCCGTACCAGGATTGACTTAATTTATTACTGTTGATAGCATTTATTGGAATTGGATGACAACATAGCTATTTTTTCGACAGAGGGTGATTTTATTGCCTTGTTTAAAGTTTGTTGATTAATCCTTGTTACTACAGCGCAAAAAAGTTATAAACCATAAAGGATAACTTAAAATTGGTTCAAACAAATTATGAAATACACATTATTTTACATATTTTTATATTTATTTTTTTAATATTCTTTATATTAGATTTTGTTTTTTCATGAAGAAACGTTTCGTAAAGAATATTACGAAACGATATTTAAACAAGTGTAAATTAAAGCTTAGTATGTTGTTCAAACGAAATTTCATGTCGTGGTTTTTCCATTTATGCCTATACGAAAAAAACTGTGTAGAATAGGAGGGAAGCTTTGTACCTAATTAAACAGCTAAGCGATCGTTTATTTGATGTTTATGGTTGTTAAAAATAGCATTAAGATTTCTTTTATTAAAAATATTAAAATGAACAATGTGTGCTAGGTACGAAGCAGTTGAAAAAATGGAGAACAGAAAAGAGCAAAATTTCAATTAGCATAAATCCATATCACATTGATAGAAAAACTTTAAGATATTTTTTGAGGAAGATATGCTACGGATGTAAGTTGTTGCTTGATCTTCTAATATCCTGGACAGACAACAGCACTTAATCGAGTTAATGACGTCAGAAAGACGTACCCATGTAAATTTCCTATATGAACTCGACTTTCAAATCTACCTGAATGTAACTCGATTAGACTCGATATACTGCTGTCAGCGCTGTACGTGTTACATAGTAGTAAATATTTGTAATAAAAAGTAAGTGTCATTTTGTTCTTTTTCGTGTTTTTGGACGAAATACTTCTTTACAGAAAACTTAATGCAAAATAACTTTAAGTGAAAACACATATTCTTCTTCTTTGCTTTCTTGCTCGAAAATAAACTGACCGTGAATCCATTTTAAATTTACCAAATGTCAACAGATATGTCAACCGCTATTGCAATTTAGCTCGGTGGCAGATGCAAAACCCGACTAGATTACGTGACGTCAACAACTCGATTGAGTGCTCTCGTCTGCCCAGTTCAATAAATAAAGGACTTGAAAAAAGCACACAAAATTTCCATGAGATAGACGAGAGGTCGACGATATTTCTATAGATAACAGAAGCCGCATTTAATTTCTAAACGAAATAGAAGGTCTGATAATATAGGTATGGTTAAAGGTCAATAGGAAAAAATTTTAACAATAATTGTTCAGTATGCTTATTTTACCGCGTATCGACTTAAACAAAACACAGCTCGTAATGTCAACTACTTTTCAAAACGCGAGACGGGCGGTGGACGAAATTTAATTGTCGAATATTTATTTTTCTTAAACGATGACGAAAAATAAGTCTCCACTTACAACATGTCCAATTGTCCATCTATTAGACAAGTGCAACATGATAGATTTTTGCAAGTGTTTCGTCTCGAACTGCGTTCCAACGAAACGAAAAGTCACGACAAAATTTCACGGACGAAATTTCGTCCATTTTTCTTACATGCACTTTATTTGGGAGACGAAATTTCGTCCGAACAGCATAGGTACCAAGCTGTATAGTTAAATTAGAATTACGTTAGGTAGGTACATGTTTTAAAATCGAGTAAAAATGAATTGTGTAAAAACAATTTAAGTGTAGATTTATTTTATATTTAATTGTGAAAAGTACCTATTGTTTACAGTATTTAACGAAAGAAAGCTAATATGAATGAATTTGTGAAGAAAATAAACACTTGGGCGTACTAAAAATGACTCAGTCTTATATGGCAACACTAAGACGGTGGTATCAAATGAAGCTAATGTTGAACTTGAACCAACTATTTCACCGAAGTACCATTGTACCAAAAATTTCAACTATCTAGTTGGTAGTACTAATACGATTTCGTTTCTCGTCCCAATAATGGATTTGGATATAAAATTTATTTTTTTGATCACCCCCTTTCAATCCATTGCAAACGTTCGCTCAAATATAATGTGCCCTACATAAAAAACTCGCAAAATGTCGGTTGATATGTTAAAAGGAAAATCATAATATACGTAAAGAGAGCAGTTAATTTTGTTGAATGTTACACAATTTACAAGTCTCTCACCAAAACAACTAGACAAGGATTTACCTGATGCATTTATTGCAACAGATCCTGAACTGTTATGGAAAACAATGCAAAGCAAACGAAGTTGTCTTCTTTGTTTTTCCATTTTGTTGCTTAATACGAGTCCTTTCAAGCCAATTATATTCGTGCACAGATTCTTCTTACTCACCAAGCCTTTGCATGGCACTCTCCAAGGACGAATGTCATACAGTTAAAATCTTTCATCATATATTCCGGACTGTTTTCCACTTTTACTCGATGTGCACGTTTCCCGTTATTCTAGTAGTGGTAGTGGCTGTTATCCAACGAATAGCCCTTCAACAACAGAGTTTCTCTTATTTTCAAATAGTCCTTTCCAGTTTACACAAAAGCCTCGAAAATGGCTCTGCCGATGATGCTGCAAATTTATGCGCTTTATGTGAGCCACACGATGTCACGGCAGAAACACTCGCCCACATATAAAATCCACAAGGATCCACAAAAGATATGTGTATGTTTTTTTCTCTTGCGATTCTATCTTTTTGAAATTGGCGCCCGACCGACGACCGTTCGTGGCTCTTCCCCCATTTTCAGAGCAAAACCTTTATTTACCGTGTACGTGCAGGGAATTCTTCTCTTGCACTCAGGATACTGTGAGTTGATCTCTAATGACTGCCTTTGTTCGGGCACTGAAATATAACTCACAAAAGTACTCTTGGGTTATGGGGGCATCCCTGAATTGTGGATAGGATCCTGTTTTGAGCAGTTTCCGACAAGAGTTTTCCCGGAGCTTTCATTATAATTCAGTTTGGATGAATGCTTTTAGAGAACTTGTTGGTGGCATCCTTGAACAAAGTTTTGATATTATATAATTTGTGAATTTGATTATAATAAACTTTATAAAGTTCCAAAAAAAAACTACTAAAGTTGGATGTTGGATTCAGAAGGACTTTATCAGAACAAAAGTCTTCAAAATAATTCCAGACTAATAGTCGAGTCCTTTATAACTGTCACAAAATCCAGTTTTAAGTTCTTAGGAAATAATAAAAACGTGCGAGAGTAATGTGAATACCTCTACAAAAAAAGGCAGTCGTAAAACCTCACGTAAAACTTTATCCTGTGTCTTTTAGTCCACGCAACCAATTAAATTCCATCGCGTGTTTCATTAACAATGATTCTACAAGTCACGACCTCCTTACGAGAGTACATTTGAATGCAATACCGAAGCGTGCTCTTGACGAAACCAGTCATTTTGTAATTATAGTTTTCAATGTCCTGCCTACCGTCCCAGCGGCTAAATGAAGTGATCCTTTCAAGTAGCATGATTCTCACGGAAATCACAACATGAATGTGCAACATAAATTTCCTGGACGTTTATTTGACTGGTATCACCATGATTTTGCACCTGCAGTTGGTAGCCCTGGGACATATACACCCCTTTTAAAGAAATTCTTTCGAAACTCTATATGAAGATATGCGAACGACGCGACGCCAATGCAGATTTAATATTCTACACTAAGGAAATATTTTACAATCGCCATCTTCGTCATAATCGAATCAATTTGCACTACTCCACTTCCTCTTGATTTTGCAAATTTGTTTGGGTTCTTTTTTATACATTTGGTGTATTTAAAACTTTCCTATAGCTATATAGAAAGCTACAAATTTGTCGAAATTCTCATACCGAAAACCAATCCTTTACGCAATATTTCATAATGTTGAGAGTTTAAGCAGCCACCAACGTTAATAAGGACGTCTATAGTCGCCCGAAACGTCCTTCCTGATAAGAACGTAAGCAAGCATATAATTCAATTTGGAAGCTTATAAATCGATAAACAAATTGCTAAGGGATGGTGGATTGGAGTTCGGTGGAGCTCCAGAGATTATTAGACCCACTAAATGAAAACAAAATATGATGACAACATGAAGAGGAGGGGATAAATGTGTTTGTCCTTATCCACAATTTCGTGGTAAATTTAAGCCCTCAATTCCCGCAACTTTTTGACAATAATTTATTATATGGGATGAGGCAAAGAGATATTTTCAAATATCGATCGCCGTTGTCGTTAGGGATGCAACCCATGGTCATGGCAAGATTAAGGGAGGAAGTAATTTTCGACATAATATTCCTGTTCCTTGAGCTTGGACATTGGACAACCTGTTCATCAACTTTTGACTTTTATTTATTAGGGTGCAGCTTATTCACGAATCACGAAATATTGTTTCTCTTGGACTAATTTGCTTTAACAGTGCATAATCGATTCTGTCTTAATTAGAAATTATTTTGTAATTTACTTATCTACTGTCCTAGAAACCCCAGTTTTTCTCGAATGCAATGTAGCTCTATATAGGTACTATATAAAATCGAAATTTTCTTCGTTTGTTCGTTTGTTTGTTGCTTTTGCTTCAGCACGCCTAATCGCTTGGATTTTTTTCATTTTTTGTCTGAACGTATTTCAGTTGCACACCTGATAGATATGTTATTTTATAATCGATTAAAAAATAGCGTTTCAAAATGGCGGATGAAAGATAGCGACCAGAAAATTAAAACTTCAACCGTTTCGATTGTAATGAAAATTTGTGTTTATAGAAGTTTTCATAGATGCTGCTTGCAAATCCCTTCAATATGTTTTAAAATTCAAAATGGCGAACTTAATATATGGGCATATAGCGACAATAATGTTTCAAAATTTCAAAAAAAATAGTTACTTAATTTTAGTACTAAAGCTATTTTAAGGCCATTGATTTCGAGTCTACGACCTACCAACGTATTCAAATTTGTAAATTCAAAATGGCCGACCCAGTGGACGACCGATTTTTTGTGAGTAAGTAAAGGTACGGTTAAAACGAACGATAGATTGCCTTTTTTGCTGTCATTTCAGTTGTAGTTCATTTGGAACAGCTGTCATTCAGGCAATTTTGAATGACAGATTACATTGTATTGTGAGCAAATGTCATTTGCCAGTTTGACACCAATCACAAATGATAATTTGTCATTCGGTTTAATCATACCTTAAGAGAGATGGTTGGTGTAGATTAATGTCAAATAAATTCGGTACTAACTTCGAATTTTCCATAAGAGTTGTTAATTCAACATGGCGGATCGAATTTGGTGACAATTTTACTAATTCGACAAATGTAAGTGAAATTTACTGTTATTAAGAGGCTACTGATTTCAAATCTACTACATAATAAACTTTAGAAATTCAAAATGGCCGACAGAATAATCTGGTAACCGAGTTTTCCCTAAATTCAAGGAATTTTACTGAAATTAGTGTAAAGGTAATTCGATGACTAATTTCCAATCTAATATCAATTATTAAATTCAAGCTGACGGATCTATTAAAGTGTCAAAATTTTATTATTCAAGGAATATTCATGAAAATACATACTGAACATTGAAGTTTTAATGCTCACAACAGAATTAGTAACAAACAATTTTCAAAATACATTCAGTGGTTTCCAAATGAAAATTTCCGTTATAAGGGTTGATAATACACATATATGATCAAAATTTTTTTAATCAGTACATCGATCAATAGGCGTAGGTACTACATAATATATTATGTAGGTACATTTTGTATTATAATTTTCATCGCACCGGGTGAAACCGGGTAACCCAGCGTCCTAGCTACTTTGTTTAATAAAAACCAAAAACGACCGCATAATTTTATTTTTCTGTAAAATAATATCGAAGTGATTTGATATACAGCGAGTGCGACATTCCATAAAGCATCGGAAATTCGAATTGGTTTGCATTTATTGCCATCAGCAACAAGTTCCACCAGCAATTATAATAAATCAAGGAACTGCCATAAATTTTGGCACATTCCCTTCCACCTCTGAACTCTGATGAAATTGCAAAATTCGCAAGCAAATAAATAAAAATCAGTTGACTGATGGCATGCACTTTATATTTTAGCGAAAAGTGATGTGAATGAGCTGAGAGCTTTCGGATGGGAGAAATTCTGGAAGGTGTATTTGCTATTGGCTTTTCGTTTCAAGAAAATAAGAAAAAAGTATTAATCCGAAGAAGTGAAAACGAAAGTGTGACGTAGGCAAATGGTGATTGCTGACGATGAACTCACAGAGGAGCCAAGTAAGTTTGACATATTTAATCAGCACGAAATTGGTGAAGCTTACGACACAAAAACAACATAAAAAAGTCAATTAAAAAAGACCATACACCCACCACCCTTCCTTCCCGTACTGGAGCGACCGCAACGGATGAGAGCAATCCAAATCCATTTGGTTCTGGCACAGAAATGGAATGACTGTATGACGTATGTACATTGTACGCATTGTGATATTAAAGGTTACTGCAAAATCAGGACCAAAGGGCAGCTGTTCTTACGTGCCTCCACCTCTCACGATTTTGAATCCCCCTCCGGCGCGCCACATCCTGTGGAAACGTAGCAGTCGCACTGTATGTCGTCTGGAAACAAGCATTTCGACTACGTCTTTCCTGTTTGCCATAATGCCATCACACACTATTGCCACCGGGTGCTCCCCAGCTCTTCCGAAGGCCACTGTATAAATGGAATCCTGGCATTTGAAAATCGATTGGAAGCACAGGAAAATGGCGTTTACATCGATTTTTGTAGTTTGTTACATTTGTTGAGTGACGGTGGACACGAAGTTGCGGGACAATAACAACATTCATAATTCTGCAAATGAAGATATCCTTTTCTTGGATTGGACAAAATTTTCCTTTGTTCTTTATATGCAGTTGCAGCTTTTGTGAACTCAAGGAAATGGCACAACTGAGAAGTGTGTAATTTCACTGTAATGATCCAATAGAGTACTTAAGTGAAAAATGGTCATAAATGCAAATCGATGTCGTTGAAAAACTCACGCCGCCGGAAGAAGCACTTGAAGCTTGAGACTAACGAAAAGTACTTTTCGCTGCATATCGATTTAAAAAGTCTCCAATAAAAACCAAGAAATTGTATTCGTTTCAAGTTGAGTTTAGTTTTTCTTTACTCAAAGTAAGCATTTGCTTTTATGGTGGTTGTCTAAGAATTTACATAAATGGATTAGAGAGAACATGTGTAATTACAATTCAATGGAATTGAATGAAGGTTGATGTAATAACTTTTCTTTTACTATTTACTGTTTATATCGTTTTCTAATTCGTTTTCTTGAAAGTGCTTCCAGTCAGCGTTTGTTTGCGTATATTAAATCTTCTTAATAGGTATATAAAAAAATAAGTCCAGACTCATCAACGCCCAGCGTAAGCCCTTGGACCTAGAAAGCTGAAGCTTTGCACAGGGGTTCCCTTGATGATGTAGAAAAGGAAAAAGGTTTTTGAAATTCCATCCCTAAGAAGGGCAAATAGGGGATGAAAGTTTTAATGAAAATCTGCCATTTTTGAAATAAAAATTCATAAAAATTGGTATTTGAACTTTTAGTTAGAAATAAAGAAACCCGTGTATCGGGATTTTTTGAAATCCCACCACTAAGGGGTTAAAATAGGGGATAAATTAATCTATCCTACTTTTTTAACATAGGAGTTTTAACTGATAATGACCATTCTTGCGCCGTTAAATAAACCTGAATGAGAAATTCAAACCTCTATCTTAATTCAACCACCGAAAATCACCCTTGACTGAAAAAACCAGCCAACGACATATTATACAATATACGCGTACTATGTGTGGATTAGAACCGTTTCCCATTGGTCAAGTTACAAAAGTAGTTGGTTATTTTTTCGGGGTATTTTTTTTCAGTCAAGGGTGGTGTTCTGCAAAATATGCAGACAGTGCACCTGTACCCCTACATATAAGAACAGAGACTAATTATAATCAGATGCAACATAAATACTAAAAATAATATAATTTCCAATAGAAATTATAGGGGACGGACGGAGCAACACATTCAGGGTACTTGAATCTGTTTATAAAAAAGTAATTTATCGAACAGCTAAAAACCGTCTTCACAGATGTTTTGCAATAATAGCAAAAACACAAATGCAAACTACAGAAATTGTAAACGTGTCTGATGCAGTTCAACTGTTCAACATTTTCAGAAACGTTCAAAAGTTTTAAGTAGAAACTTCAGACGAATTCCCGGGAATTCCCATTTATCACTACCTAGCCATCCTCTGCAACACGATAAAACAGAGCTGTCATGTTCCAAAAATTTCAAACACAATGCTCAAGATGTTTTATATTTAGATTATTTTGTTGCAGTGCAACCAGAAAATTTTGTATCATTCTTGACAAGAAAAATTATGAAATGTGGTTCGTAAGTTGCGGACATTTATGAAAATGGCTGTGCTTGAATGATACCGAAATTTAGGAGGGCTCATTAAATTTGAACTACTTTATGAAAGGATGTCATAAACAGTCACATTTTCACAATGCTCTCAAGTAAAAGAAACTCATCGCAAGTTAATGGGACAGAAATGAGAAATAGAATAATGAATAATGGTGTATTTAAGCCATTCAAGTGGTTTATGTGCAATAAAAATCGGTTTTAATAATCATTTCAAAAATGATTTCCAAATTAAAAAGCTCTGCCTTTAAGCGTTTCTATTGAAAATGTTAATTGCAAATAAATTTGTGATATTTATTATCTTAAAAACTTGTTAAGCCATTCTAAAAGCAATTTACATTTCGTAACACCGTCACTGCCATTGTTGATGCGTTTTACCTTCAGTAAACATAATCTTCGTTCCAATTTTAAACGATACCTAATCAAAATCTTTCCCCTTAAAATGATCATGCCTTCCACTGTCAACGTTACATAAAATATCATTTGAAACTACAACAAAATTTCGTTATCCCACTTGTTTTCGGATATAAAAGAGTGAACATCAACCCCATGACCCCGTTTTCCGTCCCTCGTATGACCCGGCGACCCGCAAATTGAAAACTAATTCAATATTGAAATCATTACGTTCTCCGTCACCTTGAAGTTTAAATACCATGTTTTTGATGTGTGGGCGTCAATATAATTTGAAGGAGCTTAACGCTTAAATGATAATCTAATATGAAAATTAATAACAAAATTACACCAATTTCCACGTGATGTCCTAGGCATGTTTCGACCTTTGACATGTGTGTGCGTGAGACGTCGTCCTTTATACAACAGCCATATTACAGTCGTCTTAATTTTATTTCAATTTAGTTGTGCGTGCGCTCTGTTGAACCAATAACGCAACACGAAAGTGTTGTTCAACTTCAGAAATGTCATTTCAACTTTACAAAATTAGAGGATGAAACTTGAACCCTTGTAACCTTAACTGATTTTGGAATGAATATTAGCCGAGCACGAGTCCTTCGTTTTCAACAAAATCCTATGTACAGCTTTCTAGAAAGTTCAGGAGAATGACAAATGTTTCTTTATGAACTATTCAAAAGCAAATAACTCCCACAACAAATTTGGGGCAGAAGTAATAAAGTGAAGAATATGGCTGTTTTTATGCATACATAATAAATTCATATATTGTTTTCATTTCTAATATAGCGAAATTTGACTGGAATACTTATATATTTAATATTAATAATATTCTACCTTTTCCTTATACGTTATCCAAATTGATTTGGTACATGGTCAAATTTGTCCATTACGAAAACTCAGCCTTCCATTTATACACAAAGCAGCAGCGACAACAATTATTTTCAACAGCAACAACAAATTCACTTAAACACTTAAAGCACATAATTTTATTATTTTTTTATAAATATTATTTATATATATAGAGTAGGATTTAGATTAATTTAATATACCACACACTATTTTTACAATAATATACATTTATAATTATAGCACGTGGAAAACACTTAGCATTTTTAATATGATTATATACTTTTCACAGATCACGGTCTTAACTTAATTCTGTATCTTTGCCTATATGTATTTAGTTTGCAATATTTAATTTAGAACAGCAGTAATAGTTACATGTTGTTTACACTGAAAGCATCTGAAGAATCCAAGTAACCTGTAAAAATAAATTGGTACATAATTAAATAAATCCAATAAATCATTTTAAATTGATACGGTTTCTTTATTAATATAGATATTAAGGAAAATTAATTACTAAAACATAAAATAAATAAATATTCGTGATTGTAGGTGCCATCCCTCGAGGAGAAGTAGGTCCGGCGATGCGACCCTCTCAAAAAAGTGCAGTCACTCCACTGCGCCTACAGCCGCCATTTGTAATTAAATCCTCAAAAAAAATTTGCATGAACATTCTTGATTAGTGTTCCAAAAATGACTTTTTGTTTCAATATGTTATCTCTCAGTTTTTTTTTTATGACCTCCCGAAAATCATTACGATTTTATCGTCCGATAGAGTGGTGTTACCCCTTAATAAAAAATGGTGTTCTTTTAGAATGATTATTATTGAAGTATCTAATAGTTCATCATTACCATTTTTTCATAAGAATAGGTCACAAAGCACCCATATCGATATCACATTTTGAATGCTCTAGTAATTGACCTGAACATTATTTATTCATTGTCTATTTAGTTCAGTCTCAAAAATTAAAGAGATAATTACAGAAAAACGGAAGTAATGTTAGTAGATTTTTGGTCCTGCGTGAATTATTATAAAACTTCGAATTAAACTCGAGTAATACTGATATTCTATAGTAAAGATGAATTAGTAAAGACGGCTGGAATAAATTTTGTTCTTCAAAAGCAATGTTTTTCCAATGGTTCTGGAAAGTTTCGAAGTTTTATAAAAAACAAAATCTTTATAACTTTGATGTTGGTACTATCGTACTAATATTATAAATGTGAAAGTTTAAATGCTTGTTACTCAATCACGCCTAAAGCTTGGTTCGATATTCTTCATTTTTTTTTTCAAAGGTAATACGTATATTCCAATAAAATTTAAGCTGATATAGGCTACTTTTCTTCGGTTTCAAAATGGCGATCGAAAATTTTAACTTTGAAGGGATTTCCATCAAAATGTCAAACTTTTATTTTTCGTTCATAAATTTTTTGAAAAATGGGATCGTTCATGAATTCACATTTAAAACGTTCACGTTTGTGGGTTGTGTTGATTTTGAGGCCATCAGTCGATTGTGGCTTATTGGAACATACCTGTGACTTCAGAAAACTCCAGAAGAAAAAATCTATTGGGGTCAAATCGAACTCGCTATTGACGATGATGGCCTCACCAACATCGTTTTCAAAAAACCCGCACCAAACAGTAACTTTTTTTTGGATGCATTGCCACCTGGTGAACCTCGTGTGGATTGGTGTCGTCCCATATACGGCCACCAAACGTTGGAGAGTCGACGTTGAAGGACCGCAACGTTTGCGCAAACGAATACTCATATTGATAATAAAATTTTATCATTTGGACGAGCTCCTCAATCGTGTAACTTGCCATAGTGATTTGGCATTAGTGACTGAATAATAAACAAATCATTTGGCAGACGCCACTAAAACAACATGGCCGCCACAGCCTGTCAAAATCGACCCACCCCTATATTGGAAAACCCTTTAATTTGACTAAACCTCAACATCCAAAAATCAAGTTATACCTTGTGGCATATTATTCCATACCCTCCTCGTAATAAGTAGGTATAGGTCACTTGTACCTACCAGAATGCATCGAAAACGACATTTTTTTTAAAAATACAAAATTAAAAAATAGATGCGATAATTAATATTATAATAATATGTATTTATAACAATATATAACTAAAGAAAGTTGAAATGTAATTGTGAATGTTCAGTAAGCAAAATCAACATTTTTGTATGAAATATAATTCTACCAAATTTCAATGCTCTACCTACAAGCGTTCTCGTGTTTTTGTCTGAACACTGAACAGGTAGACATACGGACAGGCAGACGGACATCAAGAAAACGGTTTCGTTTCACTAAATAATAATGAAGATATATACCTAGTTTTTTTTTGTCACCATTTTTTCATGGCGTTGCAAACTTTTGCTCAAAACTAATATACCTATAACTAGATTCCATAGTATAAAAATATCCTCAAAAAGTTTTCATTCGATGGATTTTCTGGTTCAAAGTTGGAACATACGAAGGCTCTTCGAGCGAAGCAATCCGAAACGATAAGTAACTTAAATATATTCGCCTTCCACGAATTCTCTTCATGTTTAAATAAAATACGCTGTCCCTACTTCCGTTCCTGTCGTAACCTTCATTTTCTTGCATCTCTCGACTGCATTAGTTTTATCGTTTGTTACTGAACCCTGGGGAACTTCCATTACATAAAAATGCTTCCAGTTGCCATCAGGACATGCAGTTTCACGGGATACAAATATCGCTCTCCCGAGCAATAAACCCATATAAACATTACGTCACTTACCACAATTGATGGGGGGATGGAAAGCCCCAGGAAACAGGATATGAAAAAAATACAAGAAAAAACCTCTTTTTCTGGCCATTATTGGAATTGGTAACATTATCGAGACGACAAAAGCAGTGAGTTAGACAAATAGGGGAATTACCCAGAGAGGACATATTGCGGTTTGTGCAATGAAGTTTAATAAGAGATTTCGACGTACGGAAGTGGCCGCCCTATTGTCTATCGTTTCGACAAATGATGACCAGCAGGTCAGCAAAGGAAAAAAATATTGGTCTCAAAGGATTAAAATGGGAACGCCACTTCAATGAAATCGATTTGGATGTCCCCCAACAATTTGTTCGATGAGCTTCACAATAACATTATTAGGTTGACTGTTTTTTGTTCTTTTGTTGCAATCTATTGATTTCAAGGAATTGATATACACAATAGGTAAGTTAGTAAGTATACAATAGTTAGTAATCTTTTCCAAGATATTTTAACAAATTTTCTTCTAACGTTTATATTTTTATACCCTAGATGTAGGGTATATTAGTTTTGAGCGAACGTTTGCAACGGCAAGAAATAATCGTCACAGAAAAGAAAGAACTATATATTCATGATTGGGAAGTGAAAAGAAACCGTTTTATGCATCTCCGTCTGTCTATCTGTCTGTCTGTCTGTGTGTCTATCTGTCCAGACAATAACTTGAGAACGCTTGTAGATAGAGACTTGTGATTTTGCACAATAATATTTGATAAAAATTGCAAGGTCAAGTTCGAAAATGAGCAAAATCTGTCAACTCCTTCTTGGTGTTGCCATATAAGCCTAAGTCGTTTTTATACAAAAATTTTGATTTTGTTGGCTGAATGTTTACATTTTGAATTTTTTTCGTTAAATATTGTTATAAATACGGATTATAATTAATTATTTGTCAGAAAGTTTTTTTACACGGTCTTTTTTTACACGATTTTAAAATTTTAGAAATGGAAGAAAACATCGGCAGTTTTAAGATGGTAAACGTAATGGGATTTACATGTAGTTTTTTGATATAGAATGAATGAATTAATTGGGATCTTTCCGCTGGGGTAAAATTGTTTTTTATATTTTTTGGGGTTGTGGGGGTGGGGGTGGAACCATCTCCCATGGAGTTGGTCAATTTGGGGCGTGTGTGATATCAAATTAAAGCTCATGCTGAGTACTATTAAATTAAGCAGTCGCGGACAACTACCCTTAGTGACATAAGAAAATGCATGTCTAGATTTTTAGATAGAATGAGTATATTTTTCTACATCTAGGGTATCACATAATTGGTGTGACCAATTGCTTCCTTACTAGTTCTTGAGCAGATTCAATCCATCCTTGTGCTATCAATTACGTAAAAATAAGGTGATTCATTATGGTATTCGTATTATGTTTTTTATTTTTGTGGTTTTTAACTATCCAGGTAACTACATCAAAGTGACTTTTTGGAAATTTTTTGCGAAAAGGTGCTTATTAATAATTTTATTTGTTGGTCTATTTTAAACTATACCTAGATGTAGGATAGGTAGGCGTACAGATTAGTGTTAAGCGAACGTTTGCAACGCCATGAAATAAAGGTGTCAGAAAAGAAAGAACGATATATTCACGATTAGGAAGTGAAAAGAAACCGTTTTATGAATGTCTGTCTGTCTGGAGAATACAAATTTATTTAAAGCTTAATACTAGCCATAGTAACATCAACAATAAAAACAAAAACAAAGTAGTATATCTAACTAAAGTATAACAGAAAATTATAAGAAGATTAAATATGCAAGATTATAATATACAAGATTAATATACAAGGTTATATAGATATAAGGTTAAACACAACGGGAGAGAATCTTTTGCAGACCGGATTTGAAAAAGTGAAAAAATATATGAACTGAAAAAAAATCACTACAATACATTATTATTATTACCTAGCAATAGGAATAACAAAAAATATCTTGGTCGTTACGGGTTAAAGTATACCATTGCAAAAAGAGAAACATTTAAAAGTATGTATTACAAAAGAAGTATTATAATATGAAGATGTCGTTTGCAATGTTTATACATGGAAGAAACGTCATAATGTATTTTATTCATTTTTAAAAATGGTTCTACATACCCATAACAATGATAGACTTTAATATATATGCTTCGCATTAAATATTAATATTTTGTTTTATCCAATGATAATAGCAACAAACTTCATACTTCAAAGCACAAACTCATGATCATTCTTTCGTAACACCAAAACTACATTTAATGTAGTTGAGTGTCGTATTACCCACTCTATATATACTCAAGGTCTTTTCGATACAACAGTCACCAAATTGTAAATCACTCAGTCGAAGAGCAATACAATGTTGATTGATGAGTACAGCAACCAAATTTATACTAACATGTTTTTCTACATTGCAAAACCATCATTTACAATGCAATACAAATGTTTGACAATATTATAGAAAGTGGTGTTTATAGAAGTAAGAAAAATAAACTATAATAAAATTGCAAGACACCACCCCCCGAATTAAAAAGTAAGAATGTTTCGGGTCGACAACAGTGTGCTATTCCTGTAACTGTGACACATTTCACCTCTGTGTGGTGAACAATTATTTCTGTGAATGAATATTTAAGAAAGAAAGGTTTGTTTTCCTTCAATATTGATTTTCGAAGACACGAAATATCGTGAATTTTTCATAATACTCATAAAAAAATACCTGAAAATGAGAAATATATTATAAGGTTCTATCCACTAATAAATATAAGATAGATCCTATGCTAAGAGAAATTATGGCTTGCCTTATATCTAAATGTGTTTTGCGTCAGCAACACAATCTTTGGTAACTATAAGCAAAAAGTTTCTCCCGTTCACTCTGCACTCGCCTCAATTTACTCTTATCACCTTGAACTCAATTTTATTAATCTCAATAGACACAGAACTTTTTACACCATCCTTCATGTTATCTATTCACCACTGTAGAGGATCTTAATTCACCACATTTTATTCCATTCTTGCTTTTTTCGTTTTCCACTTGTTCCCACTTAAGGGGGTCGATACAATGGGTCTAGTTGTCACTACCTGAGAAAAGTGCTGAGTTACAAACGCGGAAATTCGTCTAGAACTCTAGAAAAAACCACTAATTACAGACGGCACCTTAACCTCACCACTCGGTGCTGTAGTGTACACACGTCTCAATAGATTCGCAAATAAATTTACTTCTCTTTCCTCTTCTAATTTTCTAGAGAATCCTGAGTAACACAATCACACTTTCCATACCACTTCAAGACTGGAGCACATTTCTCTCCTGATTTTGTCAATTCAATCAGTATAAAACTTTAATCTGACCTAAAACAGTTTTTTCCCTATTTAATACTATCGATACATTTTACAGCGCAATTTTCCATCGCTTTGTTCTGACACAATATAATTGATTTCACACATTCCACCATTTCGTATTGTTCAAAAATATTTAATTAAACGATAAAAACTCAGTTCTTCTAGTTAGATTTTCATCCTTTTAATGGAGGAAAATTCAAAAGGAATAACCTTTCACTTCACACACGTCTTTTCCGGATGAGTTTTCAGCTCCAACTGTTCCTTTTCTCTTTAGGAAAATTTGTTTTTCCAGTTGCCTTCTAAATATGGCGGACTTGATTCGTAGAGTCTAGTATTGAAGAATTTCTGCCCCACTCATGGATGTATGACTTCATTGGAATCTATGGAATAAGCTTAGTTCTATAGAAAATCCTTTGGAAATATTGGAATACGGAATGTCAAATTCAAGTGTGTTGACTGTATTATAAAAGCTCCTCGTGTACAGGAATGACAACATTCCATTAGTGTTGAAAAGTTTAGTGAATTTAATGTATGAGTTGCGCTGTCGTAAAATCCCCGAATTGTCTGGTGAATTTTCTTTCAAATTTTTTAGGCCAGATTTGTCTTTGAAGGACATGTAAAACCTTTTGGCATCGTTTGAGGCTAATGTGTTTATTGCAATTAAACAAATATTGTTAAAATATTTATAAATGCGCTTGAAACAATCCAATTTTCATTTGAGTGAAAATTCCAATATAAACCGAGGGCCGAAACTTTTTACAAAGCTTTTTTGTATTTTTACGGAAAACTAACGAACGTACCTATATTAAACTAGCAGGTCTACCCGGTTTCACTCGGGGCTGTGAAAATCATAATACGAGTATAATATATCTACATCTTATACATTACATTTTGACTTCACAACTACACCCAAATGCTAGGTATTTACAAAGAACACTTTAAGCCAGGTCGGGTTGCAATAATAGTTGGTTTTCTTTTCAATCAAGGGTGGTTTTCGTCGTTTAAATTAGGATAGAGGTTGGTACTTCATATTGAGCTTTTTTGCTAACAAAAAGGCCAAATGCCAATATTTATGAATTTTTTTAGTTTAAAAATGGTGGATTTTCATACAAACTTTCATTCCCTATTTTACTCCTTAAGGGTGGAATTTCGATAAATCCCGCCTTATTCCTGGTCTACATCATAAAGGAATCCTCTGTGCAAAATTTCAGCTTTCTGGGCCAAGGGTTTAGTCTGTCGATGAGTAAGTCACTCAAGACTTGTCTTTTTATATATTACAACAACAACACATGGGGAAAATTTTTTTCTAGAAATAAATTTAAAATTTGGGCTTCAAGGTGCATTGAGGTGTCAAATTTCATGGCTGCAAGTGCTATAGCTTCGTCTAGACAACGCAGTCAAAAGCAGTCAGACACATACTTCCATTTTTAAGTATAGATATAGTCAAAAATCTTGAACTGATTGATGTTAGAACACACTAAAACAATAATTGTAAATAACTTTTTTATCTAATCAAACTAATTCATAACAAAAATAAAGTATAATGAATATGAAATATAAATTGCTTTAAATTGGGCACGAAACTCACAGGAACATTACAATATTATATGCGTTATGAAAGGGGTCAAATTGAAATTGAATTATTGTATCAGTAATTTCATTTTTCTGAATCAGTCAGAAATTTAGAAAAAAATTAAAAATAATTTCACCTGCAGGTTCTGAACGACATCCAAGATTTGATAAAAAGCATCTAATCTTGTCGGCCAAACTAAAACTGTGAGCTCAAAAATAAATTCTGGAGCAACATAGCAAAGAGCTCATGTTGCCGGCTTTCTTCCTTCTTCCCCAAAGTTATTTGTCGTACGCCCTGGAAGAAAGGATGCCCACCATCCTTTCTCACTAGCTAGCACATATTTTACTTTCCAGCATCCAACCGCCTAGGAGGCAACCTTCACCTCCAGCATTCAGCAACCTTCCTTCCCCCTGAATTCAGTTGAGGTATCGTGAAAGGGTTATTTGTTGTTGGAACTCAGATGTTGTTCAACCACCAAACTTACATTCTCTTTTAGTTCATCCCTTGGCCATCCTGCTCTGATTTTGTTGTTGCTATTAGTTTGCTCTCCTTGATTCATCGTTACTGTAACTATATCGTATCGATTTCATGTTAAAGGACACAAGAATATTTTGTATTTAGTGACGTCACTTCCTTCGCTTGTATTTGTATAAGAGTCTGGGGGATTCACAGAACGGGGTACGATGGTTTTCATAGTTCAAACCAAATTAAAAATCGACTCGTCCATTTATATCCTTATTTATATCCTTACAATATACTGACGCAATGAGCTCACATTGTTGTCCTCGTTGTTGTCTGTTTTATACCTCAAACAATCAAGTCATAATATTTTTCTTAGCTAAATACATATCCCCAAAACTTACAGTGCCTAGATATTCAGTTAAAAATGTGAGACTATTATTAAGGCAATAAGGAAATCTTAATTTACACCATTTCAACCCACCCTGACCCGATGATGCTTCAGTAAACTCGTAGAAATTTGATATAGGTCATGAGTATGACCTTCACCCTCCGAAAATTAGACGTGGGCCGGACGACCTCCAAACATCTTGTTGCATGCTCCGTCCTACTTGTACTTGTACGTGTACTTGTCCTGGCTGCGATGTTGGTGTATCTTGTTGCTGGCTTGGATTTTTATTGCCTGCCCGGAAAGTCTATCGCAAAAACGTTTTGCATCTCAAGAATCCTTTCAAAATAAAGAAACGACAAAGTGCCTAATCTTAAAGTAATGAGCAATTACAAAAGATAGCATAGTTTATAAGGCTTTGAAATGATGTAAATATAAAAAAGACAATCGCAACATAGTACTAAATTCTTCATCATAATATAGTTGAACACTGAACAGATCAATCCATATATCAAAATTACTTCCTGAATGTAGATGCCCAAGGCGTGGTATTATCCTTCCATTATGAACAGACGCAAAGTAGTTCTAATTGTAAGTACAAGAGGCATTTTTAAATAATTTGTGCTTTTTAACATTATTCTTTGAATACTCCTTGTTCGTCCAAAGTTCTGAACCACACGGAATTATGTATAACATAATCTCAATTATTCTCAATGTCGGTTTTTTGAACTATTACTACAAGAAGGCAGGGTTAGAATTTCCCGGTTGAGCCGGTAGGAACGCTTTTGCACGAGTATCAATAGCTGAATCCCTGAATAGTACTAACTGTAGAGAGTAGTAGTAGTGCATCCAGCTATCCATTGTTCACCACAAATCAGTGAAAAGAAGTTGTTGTAGCAGTATAGTAGTATGCCAGTCAGACCCGGCCCTTGGAGATTCGTCGCCCCGGGCGAAGGTTTGAATGTTGTGTGAGCCCAAAGTTTTATGGTGTGTGAACCAGTAATATTCCTTTGATGTGCGCCAAAAATATTCCGAAATTTTTGGGAGATTTATAAGCGATATGCCAGTCACACGATATGAAATGTGATTTTTGATTTGGTCATATTTTAGCGAAACGGTTAATAATTGAGCAATGAATTTTATCCTGGGAATAGCTTAGTGAATGATGAACACCAATAACTTAAAAATTTTTATAAATCAAAATTGAGTGAAGTGTAAGATAAATTTTTTAAAACGGTAATATAAAAGGATAGATGCCTAAAGGGTGGGTTAGATGCCCCATGTGCAATATTGTTGCTGGGATAGATGCCCCAATGAAAATTATGTTGTCATATCTTAATTTGAAGAAAATAAATTAAGTGATTATGTATAATAATAAGCATGATTAGAAATATTAATATTTATTTTATTTCAATATAATCACAATAAATAGTTTTTTTTTTAAATTAAATATCAACATAAACTTTTTATTTTTCAGAGCAAATATTAATTCTGTCGTTTAGAAGCAAGCATCTTAATACGTCCGCATTTATTACAATAGTCACCATACATTGAACAATTTTCGTGTAGCCAATTTCGGCACATGATATGTATTGAATCCAATCCTCAGAAGATGTGGTGGTTTCATATTCTTCAAGACATTCACAGCAACAATAACTTGGACTTTCAGTTCTTCTTAGTTCAGTATTTTCTTTGCTCTCATAATCAGATGAACTTGAACTATCTATACGCCTTCTTTCCCTTAAAATTTTCTTTTTAGGTTTTACAGTTTCAGTTCTTTTGTTTGGAATATACTTTGTTGCTTTAACTTTTTCTCTCTTCTTTGTAATATTTTCAATTTTCGATGATTCGATTATTCACACCGTGCGGTTGTACCCAAACAGTTGAATTCTAATAAATTTAAAATCGTTTTTTTCGTAAAAAAGATAGATAGTGCATTTTGTGAATAGATTTTGTTAAAGCGAATTTAATTACATTTTGCAAACAATCATTTTGATCACCCATTCCATTAAGGTAAATTGACTTTGCAGTCTTATTGTTAGACATAACCACAAATTCGAAGCACGGCACCGGTTTCCATGGAATTTAGAATACTTTTACAACTTTCCTAATAAGTGATCGCTAAGAATTAGAGAAATTCAACTTTTAAGGGGTAAAAAGAGGCGAAAACTATCAAAATAGAGGTGGGCAAAAACTAGAAATGTGGTTTATAGGGAAGTACTCAGCACAAAAAAAAATTGAAAACATTCAAGAGACAACGTTAAATAAGATCAAATAACGTCTACCTCATACGGCTATATACTATTGCCCGAAGGTGGTGGTGGAATCAAAGGGTTTTTTCCCACATATATTAGGGTTTGTTTGACAATAGACGTGCAGAACAATATGTTACCTTTTGCAAATTTTTAATCCAGCTTATCAAATATACCCAATATTTTTACTTTGGGAAAAACCGTAGCAAAGCGCGGGTATTGATGATAAAGCATTCCCGTGTAAAGCCGGGTAGATCAGCTATACAGCCTATACACTAACAATAAGACAGTTCCGTAACTGACTGACAGACAACGCATGGACTAAACCGCTGGACCTAGAAAGCTGAAATTTTGCATAGAGGTTCCCTGTTAAGCACTAAAGCCGAATATTTTGAAATGCCACCCCTAAAGAGGTAAAATAGGGAATATAAATTTGTTTAGAAATCCGTCATTTTTTAAGTATAAAATTCAAAAAAATTGGTATTTGTTTGTTAGAAATAAAGAAACAACTGTATCAGATTTTTTTTTAGGTAGATTTCGAAGAAAAGCTACCTATTGAGATGTATACCATGTCACGACTTTCGAAAAATTCTTTCATAATTTTTGGTTTCATGCCTCCCTGAGTACGAAACCACCCCCCGTTCGAAAGTTTATATATATATCTGTACCTCAGTATCAAAAGGTCGGATGTCCATTTTTTCATAAAATAAGCTATTTGGACTGACTAAGAAATATAAAGTTACATTGTAATAGGTATCCGTTTATTTTGTATGGTTGAAATTTTGGAAAAAATTATATCTCGGCTACTGCGAAGTTTAGAGAGAGACTTTATTTGCATAAATAAGAGTACTCTCTATGAGGTTAACGGTTACACCACCAAATTAGGGGTAGGTGGCGTACGAATGAGGGTGGGGGGTGGAAATTCGAATTTTTCTAAACCACGTCTTGTTTGGTATCGTTGAAAAGCTCTTGATGAGTAGTTTATAAATCCATAACTAGTTTCTCGATTTTAAAATAAATAATCCCAATAAACGCAATCAAAATACTTCGAATTCTACCTCAGCCTGTAGGCCTGCCTAAAGGGATTTTTTTAAATTCAACCCCTAAACAGGCAAAATAAGGGGCTGAAAGTTTCTATGAACATTCCCCATTCTTGAAATATAAAAATCTTGAAGTAAAACTTAAATAAGAACTACCGACGTCTATCCTAATTCAACTCCCCAAAAACTACCCTTGACTGAAGAAAACTGAACAACTATTATTATTTTTAACTTGTTCTACGGAAACGGTTCTATGTCATTTATGTCGCATTTGGAGGCAGTTGTAAATTCAAAAAGTAATATGATGTACATTATATGTGAGTGAGTGAAACCGAGTACACGTGCTAGTTATTAATATTTAAATCCCTTAACAAAGAATTGCTATTATTGAAATTTTTTGGAAGTTATTTTATTTATTTATGTTAAAATTTTAAGAAATGTTTTCTATAGACAAGTACAAATATAGGCCATGAAACTTCTCAGGTCGAGTACGGTGCATTGCTTAGTAGAATAAATTTTTAATTTTATAATTTTTTCTTGTTGATTTGGGTTAACCCGGGCCCCCTCCCCTGAATACGCCATGTAGGTTTAATATACGTACTATGTACATTGTACATACAGATATGTGAAAATATTACAACCTCAACAAATTCTACGACATTCCAATTACTTAATCAATGTGACTTCCTTCAATGTAAGTTTTTATTATTAAATAATATAATTCGATAAAGTTAACTTTGAAGTTAAGTTTGAAATTATAAATATTTCCTGAGACTCGAACATCTGCATCAAGGTTGTGTTGTTGCTTGAAATTTGAACTTAGAGTATAACCAGTCAGCACTATTTAATCAACTCCAATTATCTCTCCTTCAATTCCAGCAGTTTGATTCTGAAATCGAAAGGGTTAAGATGAAGTTCTTTGAATTTCTCCAAAGTCAGTTTTTCGATAAAACCATCACGAGTTGGAAATCAACATTTGAATTTATGTCGAAAATGATGAATATTTTCGGTTGGGTGATTTTCGGTGATCCAATCCAAGTAAAGTTTTGGAAAATTAAGGTGGTCCTCAGCTTTACTATTTTCGGTGGTTCAGTGTTTTCCTCATTGTATGCTCTAATAAACATTTCAGCAACCTCTTTAAAGAGAGCAGAATGGATTATGATTTTCGTAGCCGCCTCACAAGTGATTATTTCAATAAAAATTGAATATTCCAACACTCCCAAAATTATTTATTAACAGGGCCTGTGCAAATTGCTTGTTTTTCTATGGAGGAGAAACGATTTTATAAAAATGAAGGATATTATTATAAATACCACTAAATGTTTCCAAAACGACAAAACGAAGGAGCAGGATTTGGTCAAGGATTATCGGCAATTAGTGAAGTAATTTTGGATTAGAATAGAACCCTTTATTTATTATAAAATTTGTTCAACATTTGGAACGCGTTAAACGAATAGTGGTAAAAATATGAACTACGCGTAAGAGAACGGTACATATTATACTCATATATTTAATTTTGTGGAATCAAACTGTTCTACAGATGTACGTTGACTGTGTGTCTGTCTGTTATCACAAAGACTCACTTACACAAGAAGAATTTATCGCATGCGAGCAACGAAAAATCGTATTCGATAAAAATATGATCGGTAAACAAAACATGCGAGTTTTGGCTCTTGATCTTGAAAGCAATTATCGCCTTTCAAACTCTCCTCGCCCCTCGGTCACCGGTCTATGTATAGATAGAGATTTTCCAGTTTTCCTGCTTTTTTTTAAAAAAATAAATACCTACATTATTGTAAACGTTTTAGTAAATTGATGTTTGGAACCCACTTCTTGTACTATTCAATCTTCGCCTTATATTTCCTTGGTCTACCACCACTTTTACCAGGAGATGGGGATCTTCCATTAGTTCTCTTCAGCAAATCTTCGTACGTTTCATTTCTGTAGGTACATAAAATATTGCTCTATATCTTATTTTTGTTGTAGGTTAGTAAGTCCAACATTGGCAATGGGATATGGAATCTTTTCATTTTCAGCACTACTTATTGTCCAAATTTTAATGAACTACAATGTCTTGTTTCTTGTGTTCTGTTGCTTCGTTTATCTGAAGTTCGACATCAACATTCATTTGTGCTCCTTCATTGGCGAAAGAAACAGTGCATACGACACAGAGGAAAAACAAAATCAACTTTTGAAGAAAATCAGCAAGAACCAAAGAGGCTTATTGGAATTCAACCATTTGTTCAAGAAGACTTTTAAGATGACAATTTTATGCTCAATATTATCAATGGCAGTAGTGCTCTGCTTTTGCACTGTCAATCTTATTACGGTATGTATAGGGAGCCCGAGCGAATCGACTTCTTTCTTAAATCTTATTATAATCTTATTATGTAGATTGTAGATATATTTTATATATGTATTTTACAATATTTTTTAACAATAGGAAAAACTCTTCGTATCGATTTTACCAATACTACTAAGCCTTTTCGAAATTTTACTTTGCTCTGCACTCGGACACATCATCATTTCGAAAAACGCGAAATTCTCCAACGCGATTTATTGCAGCAATTGGTACGAATTGGAGGACTTGAAGAACAGAAAAATGGTCCTTCTTATGCTTCACCAATCACACGTCAACAGTGCACTCTCTAATGGTGGCTTTGCAGACATTTCTTTGGAAACATTCAAAGCGGTAACACGAAATTAACTGAATTTTAAGTTTATTTATATTTGGCCTCTTTTTAGGTACTACAAGTAACTTATTCATTTGGAGCCTTTTTGATAAAGATGAAAAAATATTGAAACAAACATTTACTATTCAAAGCGAATATGCATCCCGAAATGCACTTGTTTACATATATAACTAGCATCACTGCACTCCCGCTTTTGTTCCTACGCTTTCTTTTTGAAAATATGTATATGTTATTTTTAGTATTTAATTACTGGTGCGTTTAAAATAACGTCAATTATTTAATACTTTTTCATGCTTTACTCTCGTATTATTATTTATGTTGTGGTCCGGAAAAGGACCGTTCGTAATTATTTTCTGTTTTCTTGTAAAACGTAAGTAAGAAGTTTGTCGGGACTGCCTTTAGCATTCGTCACACCATAAAACAATTTCCTCAATTCGCTGTTATAACGATTAACTGCAAGTTAAATACATAATTATATCTGTCTAAATTAATATTTTCTTTAATTTTTTGCTTCATACACCAAATACATACGATTTTTGTTTTGAGTGTTATTTTTGAAAACTTTTCTAAATTTTAGTCACTTTTATAAGAATAAAATCAGTTGTTCTCTATACTATTTTAATAATTAAATATTGGGCATATCAATGTAATGGTGGTTTTACTCTGCCTACCTGATAACAATAAAATTCAACCCTACAACTAGTAAGGAAGCAATTGGTCACACCAATTACGTGATACCCTAGATGTAGAAAAATATACTCATTCTTATATCAACATTTTTGTATAAAAACGACTCAGGCTTATATGGCAACACTAAGAAGGAGTTGCCCGATTTTGCTTATCTTCGAACTTGACCTTGCAATTTTGATCAAATATTATTGTACCAAATTACAAGTCTCTAGCTACAAGCGTTCTCGAGTTATCGTCTGGACAAACAGACAGACAGACAGACTCACAGACAGACGGACATGCATAAAACGGTTTCTTTTCAGTTCCCAATCATGAATATATAGTTCTTTCTTTTCTGTGACGATTATTTCTTGGCGTTGCAAACGTTCGCTCAAAACTAATATACCCTTCATCTAGGGTATAAAAACTGAACCTCCATAACTCAAAATCCTTAAGAGGCAAATTTACCAAAACGTGTAAAATAGGCCCACTTTAGGACACATTTTTTCTCAAAAATTGTTGTTTAAAAAATAATTATAAAAGAAATTGTTTTACACAAAAAATCCTGATAAAGAGATTAAGTATACAGATATAAGTTGCAAGCAAAACTTAAAACCCTACACTTTCAAAAAGTAATGTCATTTTAAGTCGAATACCTCGAAAAACGTTAGGTGAATTGAAATTTGCCCATAAAATTTTTTTCGTTTCTCGAGCCCCTCTATCACCTCCGTCAATATTGACATCCTTAACTGAAACACCCTGTATATGAAAAAATTTATTGTTTTTTAATTAATTCTACATTTAGAAAGTAGTACCACTTATTCGTTATACCACCTAAACAATTCACAAACACAAAAAATAATTCAAAACATTGCGGACTGAAAGGAGATTGAATAGGGTTCAACTATATACTCAACATAGATCAATCTACTTGCGATTTATTTCACATTTTATACAAATTTTCAGTGATTTCTTTTTTTATTTCAGAATTATCTGCCAATGAGAGCAGGAGGTACATAAATTCGAGTCAAAAAATAGCAATCCATTCCACATGTGGAGTGATCGGAAATGGTCCAGTAGTTTTAAATCTTTTGAGTATTGCTTTAAGCTCACTTTAAAAGTTTTTTATTTAAGTACACATTAGTGGCTTTCAAGACGCGCACTGATATCCCTAATTAATAAATTAAGAAATGAAAAGTAAAATACAAAAAAGGAATGTTAAACCTACAAAATATCCTGTATGTACAAAAGTTCCTTAAAAAAATAAATTATTGTCAGTTGCCAGGTCGCTTTGGCCGAAGAATGAAATTGAGATTAAACGTTGTGTTCACAGCGTAGTAGACATTAGCATTTGGTGGCATCACCAACTCCTTGTCGGGGAGCACTTGAGCTAAGGTATATTGCTCAGGATCCCCCTCCAGACCGAGCTTCATCATTGCATTCCTTATCACTTGGGGTGTCCTTTCATTGTTCCCAAGCATAATACTTTTATACAAAACTATTCCATCCAGTTCTACATTGCCTGTCTCATTAGTTACTTTAATTATATAAAAGTCTGGAGACGTATTCTTCAGTGGTGAGTTTTGAACAAGCTGCGCATTTATAATAGGACCTCCGTTGTTTGATACTTTTCCATTGCCAATCTGTTTTCCATTATTATTAGATTTTTGACCACCAGAATTACTTGAATCTACAGATAGATTCGATACACTACTAGATGCCGACAGTATAGAAGCATTCAGTGGAACAGTGTTACGATCCAGAGAATTGTGCCGTGAGCTATGTCTAGAAGTGTTACTGCTATTTATTTCACAATAAAACTGTGACCCTGCACCACTGCTAGAATTTGATGCGATTGAATCAGTTTTCCTATGGCCAAAACTATTTGATTTTCGTGGTTCAGTTGGTGGTTCTAGTTGACAAGATAATGCATGCGCTTCACGTTCATCTAATACTAACATCGATGCAAACCATCGATCGAAATGATGATCACCATGTAGATTATATGTATTTGCAGCACCCTGTAGCAATTTTATTTGAGCCAAAACCTCAAATTCCTTTCTCTTTTTATCGAAGTTAATCAAGCCATCCCCAATTGTGTCAGGTATGGCCACGTGGATCATTGTTAGATCAGTAAGGAAGGTCCCCAAATATGGTATTGTTCCGTGTGATGTAAGCGTATTCTTTAAGACAAAAATAAATGCAATTTTTAGTCATATATTTAATTGTATAAAGGTAGATATAACTAAGTGCAAGATGATAATTATGACATTTTTTTAATCTAAATTGGCGATGAAAATAATATGATGAAAATAATAATTATGTGACTCAATCATTTTATTTGTAATATAAGGACTTACCTGTTTTTGGAAAACCTTTTGCAAATGTCTATCATTTTCTCCTACAGTATCAGCAAACTTTGCTGTACCTTCCCTCATTAAAACTTCTCTCTGTGCCCAAGCGTTATTGTCCTCTGAAAATATCCTGGCAAGTTCGTTGAAAATTTCCAGCTGTATATCGAATATCTCATTAAAAAAAAATTTTAATATAAAATTAGCCTGAAAAATCATACCTTCTCTCTACTTAGAGCAGTCCACATTTTCGATAACCGGTACACAGCATTCGATTGTAATCCAGAAATAATGGCTTTGAGCGATGAGAAGTTTTTAAGCAGTCTTAACTCTTGCGCAATATCTACCCACGTCGCTATGTTTAAGGCTCTCTCCTATATTGAATAGATTTTTGAATATTATTCTCTTTTTTTCGTTTTTTAATTAAAAGTAGATCTTACATGTGGTTTCAGTCTTGGTTCTACTAGAACACTTGATATAACACGAAAGGAGACAGCATTAAATTGATTTACAGTAGCCACAATGGTGTCGGCTTCGTTCTTGTCACGTCTGGCCCAAGTGGCTCCCAAGCACTGATGTGGAATTAATCGCTTAAAAAGTTCCATATCCATGCGTGTCAATTGCTCAGCAAAGTGTTTCACAGGAACATGCGGAAATCGATATGCTTGCAACAGATGAGACGACGGCACCCGAAATGCAGGTGCTAAGCATAACCCGCTAAATTGATCCACAAAATCTGTGTAAGTTTGTGACCAACCGAGTGTATTATCGAGACTATGATTGGTTGGTATACGTATTATACGATCGAGGCGATTCAAAACTTTTACATGCAATTCAGAATGCGGCAAACGTTTGGATGTAAACCCAAGTATATGACGAAGATTATCCTCTGTCCAATCTTCGGGGAATCCATCCAACCACACATGAAGTGCAGAGACTAGAGTTTTTTTATGTTGTTCTGGAATCGAAGCACTGTCCAAATTGTGCCGTTCAGATTCGACAACCATATCGTTGAGGGTGTCATAGCGCTTTATGAGAAGATCCAGAACTTCTTTGGGATTCGAAAATGTTCGATATGTGGACAGAAACACATTTATGAAGGTGCTCTCGAGTTCTCCATCATCAGTCGCTAAGGCTTCAACTAGACGGGATAGGGAGGCAGCTTTTACGAAACGTACCCTCACCGTTTCCCATTCCAAGTGTGAAATTTCATCATCGGGATCCTGAAAAAAAATAATACATTTTCAGCTTCTAACGTATATTAACCTCTTAACGTTATAATATTCGTTTTAGTCCTCTTATTTTTGCGTACTTCAAAAGAAAACATACAACTAAGTACACATAATTTTTAGACTTAACCTAGTTTCGAGCTCGAAGAGTCTTATGAATGTTAATTGATTGTACTTAGTTTACAAGCACTTGTGTAAGAAGTAGGTACATCCAGTAGGTCACCCGAATGGAAAATGCACCATCATTAAGAGCGCTCAAGAGTGCAGGGAATTGTTGAAATGTTTTCTGGTGTAGGTACATAACCTATGAAGTAAATATTTGAAGGTCTGCACATAAACCTATTATCGACCCCCCCCCCCCCCCCCCCCCCACAATCCCCCAGAAATTGTTAACTGGATGCGAACTTTCAGAGACCTTAATTTTGCAACTGCATTTGTTGTATACATTCTGTAAATTTCAGTTAGCCATGCATAATATTATTTGTGAATTTCAGCTGCCAAAACCTTGTTGCAATTTACAACTTCAGAAAGAGCAACAAAATAATGTTGGTAATTCTATTTCTCTCCTGTTTCCCATCGAAATAGCAAAATGTATTTTGAAAGTATGCACAAAAGTTTAGTGAACTTAATCTGTTTTGGAATTTTCTGTAAACAAATGCCAAATGTAGAATTAACGAAGGAATTATTTGAAAACATCATTAAGCATTTGCTTACACTATAAATTATATGCAAAATCTGCAAAATTGGGGAAACATGCTTCCATCATCCAGCAATTGTTGTTTTGAAGCGTCAAGCTATTTTTAGGTGAACAAAATTACCCAAGTTAGAGTTAGTGAAAGGCCATCACGAGAATGTGTACACTGTACATGTCTATTATTTGCCTCACGCTGCCCACCGGAAGTTTGCAATCAGTGGATACTTTGTCCGTGATTTCCCTGGGGGAGCCAATATCCGTGGCCCCCAGCACACATAAGAATCACTCATTGCTGAAGTGCAGCCGACATAATGCGTCAGCAGCTAGTAATTAGTAATTAGTACTGATGAAACACTTTTGTTTTGATACAATCAATAATTAATTTTTCATGGAAAATGCACCTTCCATACTTACGTGATTAGCACTTGGTGTGGGCCGATGGTACCGCACTTTCTTGAGGTAGACTGTGAAGATAGCATCCTTCTCACGTTCTTCGCCCCAAAGTCGCCACGTGGGCTGCTGGGAAGAAATTGGATAAAATTAAAACCGAAATATTAGGAGAGGGATTTATATTGTAAACGAATGATTTAAGATATTTCATGCATACCAACACATTCAACGGAACACAATATTATTCTAAAATCTTTACTCAGAAGAAAACAACTCCTTTGATGAAATATCCACTTACGTTGGATTAATTTCAAAATATAAGGCTTCGTGACCTCAGGACCCCATATGATTAGAACGTGGGAGAAGTTCGGCCAGAAGGGTGAAGCTCAAAAGCAATCATGAAAGCTAACAATGTTAACATGTTCATGAAGGAGAAGGACGAGGTGGTTTTGTAAACATTTGTTTGTATCTATTGTATCGATTCCTCAATCCTGAAGCAGACTATACTGTAGCCATCAAAAACATATCCTGAAGCAGACTATACTGTATATGCAAAAGGGGCACTCTACAAAGTTTGATTGACGTTTATTGTTATTTAACTTTGCTCATAGTTGCTGAGATGATATGTTTTATTAAATATGTGCAAAAATAGAAATTATGAATGGCTTTATTTCTTTTGCGGTTTAAGAAAATATAATATACAATATTTATATATCAAAATTCGTATCTTAATGTAAATTTTGTTGCACATATTTTGTGTTAACAAAGTCCAAGAAGATACCTGAAAGCCATTGAACCCGTATTAAGTGAAGAAATTGCCTGTGATTAGAGTCACCCAACCGATACCCTGACATGCCCTTACTTAAGACAGACTGTTGACCCGTCTAAGTACACAATTGTTTGTGTTTTGTTTTCTTGTTGTGTGTTTTAAAGTAATTAGCACCGCCCGCCATACCGATGAATTTGTGTGTCTCCAACAGGAAAATGTTTGAAAGAAGAGAAAACTTCATCGGATAATTACTCACTTAAGACGACAACAGGCGATCAACGATTATATGGCAGGACAGAGTTGACAAGAAAATTACCTTAGTGCATTTGTTCTTGCAGTAATGGTTGATCGTTGTTCTTCGAACCCGTTTAGAACGAGTATATAAAATGTTTTTCTAAGCGATCTTCATTCCTTACTTATTAAGATGACATTCATTGAAGTAAAACGAAACCAACGAAATATGTATAATTTAGAACTTAAAGAAAACTCTAAACACACCAAAGATTTGATAGTTACCTTGACGTACCACCGTACAGTAGGTTGACCATTTTTATTTTTCCTGGTGAGACCCCTCAGGGTTCCACCACTGCAAGCGCAGAGATATTTGAAATTGTTTTTCTTACTATTGTCTTGATGGCACTGATCCCCATAGCTGCTCCTTCGCTTTTTTGGGGAATTTTGTTGTTCTTGGCATAAATTTTGCTGCTGATGCTGTTGTTGCTGTTGCAAGTGTTGCTGAGCAGCGACACGTAATTGCTGTGTGCACTTTTGCGCGAGTAATTTTGTCTTCTCCGTAAAATTTTGAAACGTTTCATTCGGTGGACAAAACATTGAATTCTTGTGGAGTTTCTACATTTATTGTGAGTATTAGTATGAGCCCTAATAACACATAGTGAAAAATAAATCAATAATACTTGAATACTCCGAAAGGAATTGTAGAAGTACATGATGACACAATCTCCACGGTACTGGCCACGTTAAACTTGGAGTGCTATTACAAAATTTTCCTCACCAAATAACTTAAAAATTCACTTAAAAGACAATAATTTATCGAATAAACTTTTTAAATTCAGTCAACGACGAGATATTGATCAAACTGAAAGTAATTTCGAGCAAATAAACAACAACAATCGACAGTCACATGTTGTTCCAAGTGGCTGATTGCCAATACTTCGACGCCATCGATGACCTATTCGCAAAGTTCAGCAAATTGCATCAATTAAAAAAGTCTACAGCAATTCAAAATGGGAAAATAATAATCATTACTGAAACAAATATATTTACTGGACAGAAACAATGTTTAATTTGAAATTGTGGAAGGGAAGAAAGAAATTTATAAAAACGAACACCTCACGAGACGTTGAATTAATGGTTGATGTTTTTCATTGATTCAGTTCACGCAACCAACAATGCGCTACGACAATGGATCAAATTTCCTTGGCATTTATGTTGTTTGGTAACTAAAGATGAAGAGAACAAAAATAATAGGACTTTGGTTAGAATCACTAATGGAAATTATGGATTATTTACTGCAAAGTGGAGAAGCTTGTAATTATAAAAATCTGTACGAAAATTACGTACACGAAAACATGACAGGGATATGGTAGTTTCCACAAAGAAACTCATCGTAGTTTGTTTTAATATTTTTTGTCTTGGTAATTTGATTTAACAACGCTAAAGAATCACATTAATATTATAAGTGACTAAATGAGAAAGTTTGGATGTTTGTTACTCAATCACGCCAAAACCTTTAATTCGATCTTTTTATTTTTTTGTCCAAAGGTAATACATATGTGCATATTCCAATTTAAGATATACCTAGTCTACTTTTCTTCGGATTCAAAATGGCGCAACCAAAATGGCGTTTGAAAATTTTAAATTTGAAGGGACTCCATCAAAATGTCAAACTTTCAGATTTATAAATTTTTGAAAAATGAGATCGTTCGTAAATTGAACCCAGTTGGGAAAAAGTGGCACGAAAGTGGTTTTATTATAATTGATAGTCTCTTGATTGCAAATACTTCATTGAAAACGAGTTGACTTACTTTCCGGATTTACTATTGTTATTTTCAAGGATACATATGACATCATCAATATTTTATAAAAATATTAATATACGATTCTAAGTTTCAGTTTTTGGTTTTTAACATAATATAAGGCGTTCTGTGTTTGCATCAATGAAATTGAAAACTACATTTAAAGATCTTCTGATGTTTTTATCGTTCAAAAGCATAATTATCGTAAAATACTTTAATTAATGGAAACTCTTTTTTTAATAGTCCTCATTAAAGGACTTGTTTAAGTGTAATAAACACGAGATTAATTGCAATTTACACAAATTTATTTTTAATTAACATTGTCTATAATGAAATGGAATTTCTATTTGCCTTTTCTTTAAGATCAGGTCACATCTACCTGAAGTGACTCTTAATGGACAATGAACATATCGATTTCCTTTTTTATTGGTTTTTTTTTGCATTGTTGTTTCTATTAAGGTTTCATTTGCAGTTTTCTATTATTAAAAAATGCCAGGGAAACGAAAATCAAATTTATCACGAAATTCTAAGAGTTCGAGCTATGAAGGTAGCTAGGAGGACAATAATTACCCCTGTAGAAATCGGGTAAACCTGCTAGTATATATTATTTCGTGCACTATCGACATTTGTTAACTGTGTGAAGGAGAATCGTCATGGGGTGCCCGCAGAACGTATCTCACAAAATATATTTTACGAAATCCACACCCATTTTGAGGATTGGATAACATTGTTTCTGTTTATTTGTTCTTTCACGCAACACATTGCTGATTCAGTAAATTCATTCCACAGGACACTGACTAATTGTGGACAATTGTATGTAATCTGCGTTAAACTGGAAAGCCACCTGAAAGCAACCTCCCTCCCCCAGCCATTATCTCGCGAATTGGTTACAGCCAGTTTAGTCTTTAGTTGAAACCTGGATGAATCACCGAGAACAGAAACAGCTCAGAGATCACACTTCATCTCAGATGTTTTTACGATAACAAAAATGAAACATAATATAGTGGCGTTCGCTGGTTGGTTTGTTGATCCATCGCACATACCATTTGTTTATATTTTGTTGATTCCATTGATCTATTTTCAACCACACCTAGGAATTTTATGAAAATGCTTCACTGAACTCTCAGCGTAACTCCTTTTCCCTGTCTTCCCTTTATTAACTACAGATCATGATGAGGTACTGCTACAGAAACATTTCGGGATACGCATTCGGCACACGACAGACGAAGATGAACTACATGGGAAACGATTGATTGATATTACAGTGAAGGAAGTAAATGAAGAAAGACGAAGAACTAAATGTTTATAATTTAAAGTCCAAATTTAGAAATTAGCGGAGGAGGTCTTTGGTTATTGTGTTTTTTTCTCGATCACCGAAAGGAATTTCGTCTGTCACTGGATCTCAAACATCTGATGATCCATCAAATCCACCAGATGTAGATCATTACAGTGAAATGGTTTAGAGTGTGGGAGGCACAAATACGACCCACTCGGCTTTTTGTGTTAATCATAAAATTTCGTATTTAATATTTTTCTACGAAGCACAATGCATTTTTTTTTATAAATTAATTAAGTTCAATCAAACACGCGTTTCCTTCTCCACATTAAACGCAGGGATTATTTCAAACTTGTGATCACAGAAATTGTTTATAATTGAATGGGAAAATAACATTGGATAATTTTACGTAATAATAAATAGTTGGCAGAATTATATTTAGGAATATAAATTAGTAAAGTAGTACAATTGGTTTAGGTCAGTTATGAAATACCCTAGATATACAACGGCACAGGTTTAAGTTTAACACAAGAAAAAACGTACGTTTAGAAATCGTGTATAAAACTGTGGAAAACCATTAAACCAGTATTGCCATCTTAAAAAGAGACATTCATTCTAAAATCTAAATTATTGAAAAGGCATGTAAAAAGAAAATTTTGTATATCTGTAATTTTCAAGATCGTGTAAAAACTATTCCGTCCAAATAATTAATTGTAATAATTATTTATAACAATATTTAAAATCACCTTTTGTATAAAAATAATTCAGTTTAATATGGCAACACTAAGAAGGAGTTGCCGGATTTCACTCATCTTCAAACGAACAAAGAAACGGACATGTATAAAACTATTTCTTTTTACTTTCCAATAATGTATATACTTATAAGAACTATTTTCTATAGTTCTTTTCCTGTCACCGCTCTTTCTTGGCGTCGCGTTCCAAACGTTCGCTCAAAACTACTATACCCTATACGGCTATACATCTAGGATATAAAAAGCGACCTCTGAGTTTAAGAAATTCTGGATAGCAAACGAGTAATTTAAAACAAAAATATACATAAACATTAAATATATCAGAGTTTAATAATTACGTAATCTTCACATAAAAACTACCAGAAACAAATCATTAGAGCAATTACCCACTAAACTCGGGATTAAGTAAAGTAAAAAATAACTGAAAAAACATTAAACCCAACAAATAGCAGTAGTTCCAACAGGAAGTGCCCAATTACATAACAATGAGCGTAATTCTCTCGTTGTCTCGCAATCGGTGATAAATTCAAATTTGCGAACAAATCCCGTCGTTGTCGTCGTCGTCAATCTGATTTTCGTAGACACCCCTTTTTTAGATAAAACCGAAAACACAATACTTACAGGCTCATCTTGAAACACAATGCAACCCCACATCGCCCGCCCAGCACATGAGTAAACAAATACACCTTCCAGAATGTCGGCAATAAGCGCACGGCAAACAACTGGAGAATTTGTTTAAATATTTACTCAGATAATATCCAAGTCAAAATAGATTTCGTTTTTTTAAATCATTTTGACGAGTCCGGTCAACACTTCTATGATAACAGTTGAAACGATTTCTTCTGCAACGATCAGTGTCCAGAGACTGATCAGTGATCCTGATCAGCCTTCACCGAAATCACCTTTGGATGAAAGGGTCACGACGGAGCGCATTTGTTTAACAATTAGCAACAATGAGACGATCCAGAACGAATGGTGACTTCAGCCTCAATGCCGGCAGTAATATCATCTTTGCTCACCTTCTATTGTTTTCTGATTCTAATAGTTAGTAAGAAACAGCGGAAAATCTTTAATGGAAAACAATCGATTCGAGTCTACTCCCCGAGATGATGATTAAGTGAAAATTGCCTTGCGAACCGAACCTGAGACGAGCATGAACAAAGGTAAATTTTAATGCTAATTCTTGGGAATTTTTATCGCATCGTTATGATTCACTCTAGCGTCTAGAACGATAGCGCGCCTTAATTCAAAGCCAGTATAGCACATCCCGACCATAGCCCTACCGCAGAGAAAGAGTCCTTGGCGGAATCAGTTTTCCACAAAAACCCACCTTTATGCCTTTTTTTGGATTTATTGCCTGCACTGATTTATCACTCTCGCGCACACACCACCACTCCGCGAATCTTGGAATTCGGAAAAATCAATAAAAAAAAGTAATCACGTTCAAGGTCCTCGCGAATGGATAATAGACTAACAATTGGGAATTTGTTGATATTGTAACTGTGAACATGTCAATCGAACGCTGCTCCACCTGGAATCATCAACGTAAAATAACTAGCAACCCAAAGTAAGCACAAAACTGAAATGGGACGACACCGCGATAAACAACGCCGAGTCACGTTCTAAACTGTCGCTCAACTGAAGTCTTGTTGACTGGACTCCACAATATCAGCCAGCAGCACCCTAGACACGAGAGTGGTGGGTGTTCTTGTCTGGGTGACTTCTGTTCTCCATATTGCGTCATATGTTCCAATCGACAAATTTTGAGCTTGTTGGAAGAGCTTTTCTGTGATGTCATTCATTATCGTCAGCTTTCCATGTAAAAAATTGTGTATTTTTTTCGATAAACAAAAACAATAGTCAAGAAGATGAAATAGGTTCCTAATTGTACGCGATTAAGATTAAAGCCGTGTGTACAATATGTAGTAAAACCTGCTATATAACTCTTTTTCATATAACGCTTTTGTATAGCTTTGTTAGGTATAGTAAATTTTATAAATCATTTTTGTACGTGACTTTTGTCGCTTTTCTAGATGTTACATATAATAAAAGTTGTACAATAATTTAGTCGTCCTGTGGTCATGCTACAACCGCATGCAGTATTAAGAGTGATGTCACTTCCATGCTAGAAAACAACACAACAATTTTAACAACGTTCGCAGTTCGCACAAATGATGCTACAACGCTGAACAGAGATAATATGTTACATGTAGCATATTATGCTAGACAAGAAACCCGAGTGCAACATTGCTACATTTAGATATTGCACGGAGTTCTTTTGATCTTTACCGACTCCGATTGGATAGCAGAAGTTTTGCTACATAGTGTAAACGCGGCTTAAAGCATTGTTCTTGTTGTAACAGAAAAGCTTTCCTCAACCAATATAAAAATAAGAAATCTTAATTATTCTTAAAAGTAAAATTTGAATGGCTAAAAGTTCTACTTAGTAGTAACATTTATTCTTCTTTTCCACATAATTTATTGAGTACGTATTTGCTTTTGGCTCACTTTCGAGTATTGAAATTAGCTGAAATAAGTTAAGCACCTGCATAAAAAAACCAAGTAGGAGTATCAGACGACAAATACCGAATGCAATTGCAAACACAAAAGCGAAATTATCCAAATAAATGCAAAGACATATTTTATCTTGGTAACCGAGGGAGGTGTACGTGACATGGAAAAGTAATAGGCTGCATCGAGGCCCACCTATTTCGAGCGGCATATGCAATTCATACCTACGAATTGCCCATAAAAGTGTTGGGTGAATGCAGTTAATCGCAGGAGCAAGTCTAAAACTATGCGGCGTGTGGTTGACGATGGATGGAAAGTTGTCTCAAATATTTCTAAGAACAGTGACCAGCCCATAAAGAGGAGATTACGAATTAAACGGAAGAAACGCATTCCATAATCTAGCAAAAGGTGCAGTCGAGTTTGATATGTAACTGCGGTTCGACTGTTGGTTCATGAATGTTAGCTCACAATAAGGAAGTTACCATTGGCTTCCTTCTCGGATCACGCAATCAACCTTGGTTACTGGTTTTATACAGGACTGCTTCTTTTCATACAATTAAACCCTTTCCAAGAACAAATCAATTGGATGAAATTGTACAATTAGGAAAATAATGTTATTGAACACTCCGGAGAGCTCTTATCATCGCAAGGAAATGCGTTAGTTGTGATCTCTATAACGTTCAAAACACACGATTGCCATAACTTACGTCTTCGGAATATCTTTGCTAAAAAGGGAAATCCCATTTGCAGACTTTCACTGGAAAAAACAGAAAACGAAAGAAAAAACTCACGTTTAGTAGACTGTTGCTCCATTTCTGCGATCTTACAATACCCACTGTGAAATTAAAATTAAACAACAATAACGATCAGTTAAAATTGTTTGCGAATTGTAAAATAAAAACTCATTGATAGTCTGCTACTACAATTCTAGTGCAACATAATTATAAATAGGTACTTAAGTAGAAAAATATTAATCAAATTATATCGTTATGATTGTTTTCTTTATTTATGAAATGAATTCCAAAAGTTCAGGATATTACAACACAGAGATTATTCAATAAAAAATTGGGATATTAATTGGAATTCTCACGTTTATATTTTTGTGGAAAAAATTCACGGTTGTAATTCGTACGTATTTATGTTGGAATTAACTCGGTCAATTAACTTAATGTAAATTGTTTTTTTCCTTACTCAATTTTGGTATGTATTCGTGGTAATTCGTCCGGAGAATGGAAAATTGCTCACCTTAACATGGATAGATATTATCATGATTAAATCACGTAATTAATATTTTTGGATTACACTTAAGTGGTAGTTTTGTAATTGATATATATATAAGACAAATAATAAGTGAAATTATTAAACATTAAACAAGAGCAATACACCTACTGATTTCTGTCATTAAAAAGTAACCGAATTGCAAAAGAAAGTCATGGAGTGCTGGTGTTGTAATAGAAAGTTTTCAACGCAATTAGTTAACATAACTATGTTAATCATTGTAAGTCCGGGAATATTAACTTAGCATTTACCCACAATAGACGCGACTTGAAAGGGTCAATTCAACAAAGTCTTGTGAATTCCAGAAGCAATAGAGGCAAAAAATTACAAAATCAAGTACGTGAAGGAATCACATCCACGACAGTTTAAAAACAGACAATCCAACAATCACACTCAAATAAACTCTATAAAAAAAATTTAATAGTGAAATAATATCATAAACGATAAACCATACCAAACTTTCAGCAGCATTTTGATTCATTATTCCATGCAAGATCGGCAGAGAATTTATCACATCTTGGGCTCGCACTAATCTCAGAGGAGCTAAACCGTTTTATTAGCATTGTTACCACCATTAGTGAGTGGAATGGGTCACTTTTCGCAACACAAATTTTCGCGGTTTACATAAAATATTTGAAAACTGTATGAAAAAAAACAAACATGAAAGAGAGAATGACGCAAAAAAATTGCTTTTCACAAGATCACTGAACTCAACTGGATCATGGCGATCGATCAACAATTTTCATTTCCACTTTGATTAAAACAAAATACTTGTGCGCTTTGATATCTCTTCACAATTAGCTACGAATTATTTTTAGCACAAATTGACAAGTAGAAAGTAGTTAATAGCCAGAAAGTGAGATTTACATCGACTATGCTCGATCACCGACAGCGACTATGTGTGTCAAATGCCATTCCTGAAAGTACAACGGATGACGTTCCGTTTCACATGACAAACGATGTAGATTCAGCACCAGAAACAACAACATTCGTCGCACTGTAAACTCTCAATGATCAAACATCGAGACATGGCACAGCTCACCTGCACAGGTAAGCATTTTACAGAAGCACAACAAAACTTAAGAGGAGCTCACGGTTCGTTTGCTCATACATGCACATATCATATATTGCTGAGAGTAAAAATAATTGTTGGTATAAAAAATTTAACTAAGAATATGGGTAATCGACATTAAAAATGTTGAAATTCTGAATTCGGCAATATGAACGATTGAAGAATCCCCACAACTATGTCCAACGCGTGTTAATAGAAGGCGATCTTCACAAGAACTGTCGTGGCAGTGGCACCCGGATGTTACCGTAATTGATCTTGCGTGAAGAGCTAAAAACCAAAGACTCTGCTTCGGCACCATCGCGCACTGTCTGATGATGCCGTGCTTGGGAGTGCTTGGCAGCTTGGCTAGATCCAACCGTGCTGGATGGATGAGTTGGCCTCCTCGATTGAATCCCATGATCTGCGCACGTACACAACAACCAACATCATTTGGTTACTGCACCCCCCGAGTTGAGGTATATTAAGCTCCAAGAATCTCTGTTCCAGTTGTGGTTGTGACATCATTGAGAATTTAAATAAATGAACGGATGCGCATCACCTACCTCCGAAGAGACAGGATGCTGATCTTAAGAGAAATTTTTATGAAGAGTTATTTTAATGGAATGTACCTACAAGACCGAAATGGTATTTGGAATGTAGAAATCCAAAGAATATCGCGCAGAAAAAAAAAGTCATCACACAGAATTCTAAAGTACATTTATTACAATTTAGTCAGGTTTTTAAAACTAATATTATAACGTAATCGGTAATCATAAATTATTGTCAAATTAAAGTGGAAACATAAAATTTTATCAGCCAATTCTGAATAAAACGTATTTTTTTTTAATACAAGAACAAACAAGGAGAAATAAAAAAAGAATGAAGAAAAGATTTTTAAACGAAAATTAATAATGACACATGCCTTTATAATAAGGCAATTGGCAGCCTCATTGCACATGGATTCTCTGGAAGTGAAGAAACGCATCATTTGGCTATTTTAATACATACATATATACGTAGAAAAAGTATATAACATCAGCCTAAGTTTGACTCAATGAGACAAAAACGATTTGATTTACGGAATTGTAATCAGGCTTGATTGATGACTGCCCTTGTTTTAAGTACTTGGTACACGTACTATAGCGCTCATCAGTAATGCAAGCTTCTGTACGATATTAATTTATGTCCTTTTATTCGACTTTTTACTTACTGATACTCGAGTAGTTTTTTATGGTAAAATAGTAAATACCTAGAAGAAAACATGTATCAAGTCAGTAAAACTGAATAAATGTGTTTTTTTAGAACAACGGATATTAGTAGGGAAAAGTGTTGAAACAAAATACATTTATAATTTTATACACAAGTAGTACATATTTTTGAAAAGAACTCTATTGAAAAGTGCGTATAATTTGTGCAATGTGCAATGTGGTGTCGGCAATTTTAGGACCAAACCTTGATTTTGGGTATGCATCCTATTCACAAGCCCATCACTTGTGACACGGAGGTGGAGGATGGTAACAGGTGTTGCAAATGAAATCCTTTTATGTTTTTAATGTATCCATAAAATTTTCATTTAATTAATAATTCACTACTGTATTATAGGACCAATTCTCTCAACTTTTAATATGTTGCTCTTTGGCCTTCAGTGAACTTTTGTGGACTTCCTGCTCCTTTCCTATGCTGCACATTTCCCGTTTTTCGGTACTGTTGAATGATGTTATGCACCCAATTCTTACTTATTCCCAGCTTTTAGAAAATGTCTCTCCCTCTGCATAATCGTCCATTAGTGCTACGGTCTATAGAGAGACCTAAATGTAAGCCGAATCTATCAAAATTCGATTTTAGTTTTCCTACCTGCCACAACTTACACTCTTCAACTGATTTTTTTACCATTTTTATAAACATTTAAATTTTTTTAGGGAAAACATTATATTTCATTTGTTTGGAGAAGAATTACCATTTAGTAGGTAATAACAATTTGAATTACACAGTGATGTATGAAGCAAAGTTTATTTGATCTACACTTTGATCTGCGAAAAATGCAAATGTTTAGTATTAAACAAAACGTTTTAGCATTTAAAGAGAGCTAAACGAGACTTGGTCCTATAATTTTAAAAAGTAGTGAATGGAGCTATTCTTAATCTTTATTAAAATTAGTTTATTAATTAAAACGAAATTTTATGGATACATTAAAAACATTCAAGGATTTCAATTGCAACACCTGTTACCATCCTCCACCTCCTTGTCCACAATTTATTGGCTTGTGAATTGGATGCATACCTAGCCAAAATCAACTTTTGGTCCTAAAATTTCCGACAGCACTGTTTTAAAAACCTTTTAAATTCATGCAATTATTTTATTTATTGATATCCGTGTCACCCAATAGCGAAATGTGGAGGCTCAATTATTAGATCACACTTGTGTAGAACAGTGCAAAGAATAAAATGAGAAAACAATGTAAAGAATGGTTAACGATTATGAAAAGCATTAGCGGCAGAAACAATTTCAACAAATCATAAGCAAACAAGATTTCCCAATTCTGTTTTATAAGTAAAAGTAAAAAAATGTACTTTTGCAAAAATTCTACTCGCAAAAGAAAAAAATCAACAGCAATGAATCTATGTATTTCAATTTAAACAATTACAGAAAGAATAATTGGTTTGGGCCAATTATGAAATACCCTAGATGTAGAACTTCCCAGTTATAACACAGAACCTTGCACAAACAGTTCCCCCCACCGTAAGAAGAGAAATTTCTTCTAAATTATATTAAGAAGGCAGTTAAATAAGGAAAAATTTTTGTATCCGTAAAAAGTTAAAAAAGACCGTGTAAAAAAATTTCCGTGCATATAATTCATTTCACGAGAGAAAGGTAATTTGAAAATATTCAGTAAACAAAATCAACATTTTAGTATAAAAATGATTCAGATTTATATGACAACTCTAAGATGTTGCCCACTTTCACTTATATGCGAACCTAACCATTTTAACGAAGTTTTATTGTATGAAATTGCAATCCTTTAACTACAAGCGTTCTTGACAGACAACGGACAGATGTCGAGAGAGACAGACGGACATGCATAAAACGGTTTCTTTTCACTTCCCCATAATGAATAAATAGTTCTGTGTTTTGTCACCATTATCTATGACGTTGCAAACGTTCACTCAAAACCAATATATCCTACATCTAAGGTATAAAAACACAATTTGTTTTTTAGACAATATAAACAGAAAAGAAGCTGTTAAAAATGAAATACTCCCAAAAAGCTCCCAATGTCTACTTAAGTCAAATTATTGGAAGTTGTTCTATTGTGTTAAAGAAAATCTCTCAGAGTACTCACCCCTCACTGTCGAGCACTTGCCGCAAAGTTGCAGTTGTGATGACATCATCATTACACTTAACCCAGCCGGCTTTCTGATGTCTCACATATGCTGTATAGTGTCCTGTGTCTAATGTGCCGAAATGATTGATAACAGCATACAAGGAATATATGTAATCGCTGTGATCGGGGCAATTATCTTGTTTTTGTGCCATAAAAGGTGTCATATCCAACTCAGCGGGGAATGATATGAAAGTCGATATTTTTTTATCACTCTACAATATGAAAACGAAGTGTTAAATCACAAAATTATGAAATAAATGTCGTTAAAAATAATTACATCGCTAGAATGTTCGAAGCGTTTAAGATGAAAGCTTGCAACAATTGGCAATGTTCGCAGTGATAATTGTTTTGTTGATTTTTGAGAGCTAGCACAGCGAGAACAATCGACTTCAGATCCTAAATGTTCGCGACGTGTAAAGCGTTTCAAACAGTCTACCAAACTTTTTGGGGGCGCACTACCTTCCTGTGCTTCACCTAATTCTAAAGATATATCCCAAAAAGGATCAACTGTTGTAGACACACCATGACATGATTGACAAACAATATCACTTTGCAGGCCCCCCGTAAATATTTGATCAATAATACAATCGCATTGTGTCAAACATGATTCACTTTTGTTTGATGAACTCCGATCACCATCTTCGTCCTCAGCGCTACGACAATGCCGATGCAGTACATTCAGTGTAGCAATAAAGAATTCATGGGCGTCCTGCTGCTTATATCCAGCCAATTCTTTTGCATGATTCCATATCAAATGCAGCAAATGGTGAAGTGATAAAGGATCACGAGCACCAGAATAAAACTCTTGGAACAATCGTAGTAGTTCACATACTAGGCATTTAGTCGGGGATTTCATACTACAATCATGTCGCTCGGAAAGGAAGAAGTCTCTAAGTAGTGGTGTATGGATTAAAGCCTGTACAATAAATTTTAATCGTGATTAAATAATGACAAACTGTAATTTCAATTTTTTACAAAACTTACTTGTACAATACAATTCATAAAACATGTACTTCCTAAATTGAGAAGACCACGGAGACCAACAAATGTTTGAGGTGTAACATATCGTCGTTTTGGATTTTGTAACAATAAATTAAATTCAGTTTGCGTTGGTGACCATGGCATCCATGATAGACTTTTGTTGAGACTTTTTGCTTCTTTTCGTAAATTTTTATCGGCAATCATTTGACATTTCTCATCATAAATAAAATCCTTACAGCAATTGCAATAGATCATACCATAACACAGCTCTAGTGCAATATGATGTTTGTTTACTTTCAAATGATCCAGGATATGAGATCCTTTACAACCAAAATAAATACAATACAGACAGGCGTACAGCTGGGGCCCCGAACTTCCACATGTATAACATAAGCACGCAAGAGCCTAAAAATAATTGAAAATTATTAATAAGTGAAAATATGAATTTGCCTGTTGACTGGAACAAATGAAATCAGATGAGGGGAATTCAAAATTTAAAGCAATCACCTTCTGTGAAAACAATTTTTTTAAGAAAATAAGAGATTGCAATTTATCATATAACGTAGGATACCCTATGCTATGGCCCTATGGGGCTCCGATTGTGCTTACAAATCAATTCGCGTCCGCAGAGGACGCGAATTAAACGTTCACGGCAGCAACTCATGTTAAGCAACAACAAATTAAAGAATTAATTATCATCATGAATTACTTAACATTAAGAAAATTTGGTAGCAAACCAAAATTCAGGGAAACTTTTAAATTATGCAAACTCAAACGTAAACTAATGAGGCCATTTGTCTAAAAAAATCACATGCAACATTTCATTAAAATCTATGTACACTCGAATTTACTTTGAAATTTAAATGAAAAGAAATTATGCGTTTCTAGATATTTTCTTAATTTCAGAAACTGAATACTTGTTTTTGATTTTATCAGAAATTAATGATGTATTCAGAAAATGGTTTGTTTTCAAATTAAAAAATCTAATAAGGCTTGCGCAGAATAAGGCAGAGGCAGAGATTTTCGTACATTAAACTCAAAGCAGGGAAAATTACAAGGGTGTGGATAGATGAGTTTTAACTTCTACCTCAAAATGACAAATCCTGACATTTTTTACTGAGAGACTTGTTTTTCTATGCAATTAATATTCTCTCTCCGTGTACTGAAAAAATGAAAATGTTTGAACTACGAGCAGACAGAAATCGATGTGAACACGCTGATATCACATATTTTCAAACTTCAATAAAACAAATTATTTTCACATTATGAGTGAACAATTAATCACCTTTGTCCGCCGGGCTTCCTTTGAAATGCATCCAGAAAAAAGTGCATGAACAACACTAAATGAATCTAGCCCGAATTCTTCGACATACGCTGCAAAATGTTGGCAGGAACCATTTTCAGTCATAATTTTTAACCTTTGTAAGTTATCCAATCACAGTATAATTTACTACTTTTGTTTACTAGCTTTCAACATTCACTGAACAACTCCCCTTTTCCACCCATCAACTGCGAGATCGAGCTGCTTAAAAAAATATATATATATATAAAATAAAGAATGATTTTTTTAATCGTCACCACAAACAAATCGTTTGACAGTTCCGCAGCGAATGTGTTGGAAATTTTCTCGCACACAATTTAGTATTCTGTATGCATTTTTACTTTTGTTTCTCATTTTTCGCACACAGCTGTTTCAATGCTATTGCGATGTATGAGTAAATTCCCTGCAAAGTGGGAATGGATAAAGGAGCGTATAGCCGTATAGTGGTGTACGATTTCATTCACCGGGACCGGTTTCCTTTGCCTACACTTGCGTAAATTGAACAGCTGGAATCTGGATTTCATTCTCCAAAGAGAGAAGCTTGAGCTATTCCAAAATTTCTACAAACACAGTGAAGTACTGGAACACTTCGCAAGAACTCTCCATATCTTCCAATTGTACAAATGACGCACACTATGGTAGTTTAATTCATATTTTATTCCTTATGATTTAGTTAGAGAATTTCTTTAAAACCCTTATTTTAGGTATATCTCCATTCTCCTAGTTACTAGTTTAAGGGTAGTACGTAGATCGGGATAAATTTATCTATTATTCTGGATAAATTTGGCCGCTGTGTAGAGATAATGTGATGATAATGTAAATTGTTTGTTTTGGGGTTGATCAAAAGACATATCGCATGAATAAAGAAAATAAAGGCATTCCCCATCTATGAAATAATTATAATATAGTTATTTTCCCGAAATTATTCAAATTCAATAAAAATTTCAGACAAATCGATAAGCACAAAAATACGTTGACTTTTGAAAAAAAAAAAAAGACAATAATATAGGAGCTGTCATTTTCACTGAAATCACCACGGCATGATACAAAAACATAAGACTAGTGCTTCTACCATCTTGCGTGTCACTGACCTGAAACATCAAACTTTGTTCTGTCAATATCATTGTTTACATATTTTAGAAAACCAAAAAGTGATTTTAGAGAATTTAATGAGAATTACTTATTTCTGTTTACATCTGATACAAGCAAACCATTTTTGATACCTTGAAAAGTCTTCTACAGTTGAATCATAGGATTTAATAACAGCTGCGAAGCAAGTCTTCAAATTAAATAGCTAAACAGTTTTTCTAATCGACTTTTCTGCTAGTTCTAAGTGCAATTTACTTAATGTTTACATTTGTTTGTTTATCTTTGTAATGTCAAAAATTTTGAAGTTTCAGGCCAGTGACGTCACAGCAGGCAGTTGTCAAATGTGTACTTTACCTTATGTTTTTGTATCATGTCACCACGGATCGTTGTTGTGCCATCTATATTTGAACAGTAAAACGTAAAATTTTATTTCGATTTTTAGCCTCAGTTCGGGGCTAAATTTCTCCACACTTTTGTTTGTTTATCCGCGTTTTTTTACATAGATTTTAAATGGGAGGATAATTTTAGGCCGATCTGCGTGGAGACTAAATGGAGACTAAAATGGAGACTTCTTACTCCCTGCCAACCCACATAAACAAATCAATCTAGTACTAGTTGCTAAATTTTTAGTGAAAGGCCTTACTACATACATACATGAAGTATTGTGAAATAATTTCGGGATTTCAGTTTTGGAAAATATTTGTTTAAATTTATTTTACCAGGGGTAAACAATATACAATTAGTCTTCGGCAATGGGCAAGAAAAAAGGAAATAAGGGTAAGTAAATATAAGCCTTTTAAGAGTATAATTTGATAAGTTCAATTATCGCCATTTTATGCAGATAAGCCAGCTGAGCAAAGGCAAGGGGCAGGAGATGGAGAATCTACGCCTGGTCCTTCGCAGCCCCAGTCTGGAGGGAAAGGACAACGTAAAAAAGGTAACAACGATGACATACAGTAATTAATAAAATATTTAACAATATACCAAAACAGTGGAGTATAGGTAAATTGAATTGTGCTGAACACAAAGGGCCTGAATTCTTTATGCCAAATTAATAAATTATAAATATCGGAGAATTCTAAATTATCACGATTGCTTACACATTAATTCAATTCATTTTGTACAGATAGGCCAGTTGAAATAGGAGCAGGAGATGGGCCTCCTCAGCCCCAGTCTGGTGGAAAAGGTCAGCGTCAAAAAGGTAGGCAACTAACTATAACGCAAATATTTAAGAATATTCCTAAATAGTGGAATATAGGGAAGTTCAGATGTAGTGTTCAGTTCATGCCAGTGCAGGCCTCTTAGTTTTTTTTTTTTTAAATCATTCAGTTTATTTAGAGTTCTGGTGGTCCCCTGAAGAATTCTATCGATTTTCCTCATAACTCCAATCGATTTGAGCAAAAATGAAGGAGTTCTAGTTCGCTAAAAAGCGATTTTTTTAAACTGACCCCCATTTTTCAATAAATTGCTTTTTGATTGCTTAAAGCGATGAAGTATTTTCAAAACCTATGCCTATTGATTTTGAGCTCGATCGCATTTGATTCAGAGTTCGGCAATAATTATAACTTTAATCAAATTTTCAACAAATTGATCCAATACTCAATAATTCGACAATTGAAATTACTATTGTACAATACTCAGCAATTTTAAAATCGAAATTTTCAATTGCTACACAAGGTACTAAATAATTTTGTTATTTGAAAAACGAGGCAAAATTTGAACCAGTTTGTATGTAATTTTATTCAGTGGAATATCAGTGCATCATATGTTTCTACCAAAGTCAGGTCTAGCTATGCTTTTATGAGATTAACAAAAGAATTTAAATTTTTTTAAGTTCCAAAATTAGTTGTTCACCAATTTTTTTTTAGAGGTAGTTACAATATTTTCGGATATGCCCAATATGGAATATAATTGAATCTCTAATTTAAAGTACTCATTTTCCACGATACCAACTAACGACTCTCAATGCAATTCAATTTCAAAGTACTGACTACTGTAGTAATTCATAATTTTTTTAAATTGTCCATTTTTATCTAATTCAAAAATGAAAAATTGTATTTTTTTTTCCGATTACTGATTTGATTTGGCTAAATTACAGCTAAAACTAGTACTAAC